>VZZY01004388.1:198810-246666 GCA_013400335.1 Eurystomus gularis
CCCGGCCCCGGGGGACCCGGGGGGAGGCGAGCTGCTGCCCTCGCCGCAGGGCGGGGGGTCGGCTGCGTGCGGCGTTGCTCGTTGAGCCCGCGTCCTCCGAGCATCCTGCCGCCTTCGGCGCGCTGCCCGGGTAGTTGTCCCCCGGAGCGGAAAGGATCGATGCGGTGTCAGGCGGCAGCGGTGGCGTGTCAGCGAGCTGGCGGCGTGGCGTGGGGGCAGACGGCGGCGGCGGAGTCGTGGTGCTGCCTGCGAGCCGGCGAAGGAGCGAGGGAGAGGCTGTGGAGAAATCCCGTTTGTGTCGTGTGCTTGCTGGTGCCAGTAATTCCAGAATACTTCGTGCTGGTAACCTTCTGCAGGTCACCCCTGGTTGTAACCTTAACCAGGAGGAGTTTTCAGGCATTTTTTAGCTCTTCATTCTTAACGCAAGAAGTGGTTTATTAGGAAACGTACCTCTGCAGATATTTGAAAGTGCATAGGCTTGCTAAAAGTGAGAGTGCGGATGTTCCTTGTGTCCACTTTGATGTCTTTCACCCCCACAAATAAGGATCTGCTGACTACTGCTTAGGGTTACAGGGGTGGGAGACCCAAGAGATCTTAAACTTTGGTGTGTTTTGATATTCCTAGTTTTACAAGAGAGAAAAAAATGGGAGATGAGACTTAGGCGTTTAAAAATGTAGATGGCAAGTAACACCCTTTTAAAAAAATTTTTTTAAGAGAAGGAGAAAGCGTCGCAAGTATGAAGACTCCCAGGATGCAGTAAATTCATTGCTTGCTTTTGGCATTTTTAGGAGCAAAGTGGAAAACTTGGTTCTTTGACCTTTCTTGTCAAAAAGGCATCTTAAATTTACATAATTATTGTGGATGCACTGGTTTGCCTCTTTTTTTAAAAAATAATTTCATAGGTTTTTCTAGAAAATCTGCATTATGTTGTCTGCAATCATAGAAAACTTGTGTTTTGCTTTGACTAGTGGGTATCTCTTGAATACAGATTTCTCCAACTGGGCCCTAGAAGAAGAGAGCTCTATTTGAAATTTTTTTTTTATTCGCTAGTGCCACATTAAGCCAGGTGGTTAAGAGGTGCTGCTGCCTTGGGTGCTTATCACTTCCTGAAACAATTAAAGAACACTAATACACTTGTTCAGTAAAAAAAAAAAGTCTGAAAGCAGAAGAGGTGACTTAGTTTCTTCCCAACTGTCCATTAAAGTAGTGGTTAGTTGTTACTGCTATGGAATGCAATAGCAAGGTCTTTGTTTTACTGGTTTGACACACTGTGTATGATATTGACATGGAAATTAGAGGCAATTATTTTCATTCCTTGGTAGTTGTGAACTAAACTTTTTACAAATCATGCTTACAAAACGTGCCACTTACCATATAATGTATTAAACACTCAAGAAGCTTCACCAAAACAACATTAACTTGACAAAACAGGAAAGGCTGCAAGTTTGGAAATGCCAGTTTTTAAGATGCACAAGGCTTTTTAATGGGAGCTACTGCCAGCTTTTTAGTTAGGGATGCTTTGACTAAGACCTGATACAACTTATAGGAACAGATCTTTATGTGCTGGCAAGTATTCAGTGTGATGGAGTCTTTGAGGGGTTTTGCAGCTAAAGTTAAGAAAGACTCTACTCAGCCTGTGCAAGATGCCCCCCAGATTTCAAATGAGAACCTCTCATCCCCTCTCCCCTTTTCTCTTCCTTTTGAAGTGGTGAGACTTTTGTAAATATGGTAAGCAACTGGAAATAAATAGATCTCTTGGACAAATTTATTAAACAGGACAAATAAGCCTACTCGCAGCATTTCTGTCTTTCATATCGATAATTTGGTATTCTTTAAACATTAGAAGTTGGTAGTGTGGATGTGGTGGAAAGGGCCTTCTGAGATGCAGAAGACAGCATGATACTCCATTTCCACGAGTGCATCTTGTAGCTTGACAAATACTTCCTTTGAGGCAACTTCTAGTGGAAGTAGCACTGTTGTTTCCAAGCCTGTAGTGTGCCTTCAGCTGCCCCAGTGCAACAGTGTGCACAGCTGCAGGGAGCCATCTGAATTAAATTCAGATTGCACAGTTTGTTTGCCGTACATCTGCACAAGTTTGTGGTTGGGGCACACTAAGACACTCTGGCGTTGGAAAAGGTCCTTATCAAAATGTGACTGTAGTAGTTGATCGCTGTGCTGACCTTTAGGCCTTTGAAAATCTGATCCTTTAATGTGCTGTGCTTATAGTTCTGACATGTACATACAATGCATGCTCTCACTTCTTTATGAGTTATGTATGAACATAAAAATGACTGTACTTGGTCACATTAAAGATCCCTCTAGCCCAGTATCCTGCCTCTCAGCTGCCAAAAGCAGATGCTTGGAGAAGAGTATAGTGTATATTGAGGAAATACCTCTCCCAGCCTCCAGTAATTTGTGGCTCACAGGTTTCCGGAACTGGAGGTGATGTTTGTTTTTGGTGCCCCCAGTGGGTTTTTTCTTCTATGAATTTGTCCAATTGGTATTTGAAGCCATGTGTGCTTGTAGCATCCATAACATCCTGTGGCTGAGTGTTGTAAGGTTTAAACACATTTTCTGTGGAATAACCACTTATTTTTGTTTGTTTTTTAACTTTCTACCTGCCTCTTCCATGCCTTGTTTGTTAGTTCTTGTATTGGAAGAGGCGGTGAAAAAGAGTATCTGTGTTATTCTGCGTGGCATATGGCTTGATATCTCTGTATTTCATTTACTGTCCCTTTCTTGTGACTTTTCCTGAGGAGTTTTAGGAAGCAGTGACTCTATCCTTTTCATTGCCCTTGCTGGTTTTTTTTGTGCATTTTGCAGGTCTGTTCCTGGTTGGAGATGGTGATGCAGGGTTGGGAAGGAACAGGGCTGGGGAACAACAACCGGAATGGGTTACAGTGTTTCAGTCTGTAACACCCTGTAAACTTACATAACCTATTGGGTTTTGTTCTTTAATCTTCTACCTGCTTTTTCTTGATGGTCTTTAAGCAGTGAGTTGGCACACCTGTGGAAGTCTCTACTATAAGTCCACAATCACACTTCTAAGTGGTAACAGCTAATTCAGAATGTGTCATTGTATATATAAATTTAGGATGTTTTTTTACACTATGCATCACTTCACATTTATCTACGTGTAATCTTATCTACTATTTTACAGCCTGCTTAAGTATCATTAAGATCTTCAGATCTTTGGCCATTGCTTTTGCAACCTTGAATGACTTTAAGCATTGTTAGCAAACTGTCATGTAAGTGTTAAGTTTATTTGCTAGATTTTCCTTTAAAATGTTGAAAGCGTTGATCCCAGAACAGATCCTTGAGGGACTCCTCTGGTGATCCTTCTTTTTTGGGAAAAAGACCAATTGTCTCAACTTCTTATTTCCTATCTGTAATCAGTCATTAATTCATAGCTGAGTTGTCCTCCGTATCCCGTGAAAGTTTAGTTTCATCGAGTGAGGTCATCTTTGTCAAACACAGCCCACTTAGATTTCCATAAAGTATCAGTTTCATCATCATATGTTTGCTGACTACATTGAAGCAGAAAAACGGAAACTTGAGATGAAAGTTATTGTTCCTTAGGAATGACAGTCATCCTCATCCAGGGGCATAAGATTGTTTCCATATCATGCTTACATAATTTGTTTGAGATATTGTGATATTTATTGTGAAAGATCACACATGGATCACAGCCAGTATTTGTCAGAAGTGCTCTTATTAGCATTTTCTACTTCAGGTAGAAGTCAAAGGTCAAAGTTCTCATAGAAAGGATTCTTCAGTGTTTGAAAGTGTGACTTAAGGGGTTTATGATGGAAGTACACAAGGCCAGGGTTGGTATGTAGAGGGTAGATGGCAAACAGCAGCTGGCTGTTTTCCCTAATATTAAGCTAGGAGTCAGGCTTAGAGGTGAGTCTTCATGCAAAAGGTAATATGTGTATGATTTTTTTTTTTTGTCAAAGGATTTAATGGATGCAAAAAACATCCAGAGGAGGAGGGATTTAATGAAGATTATTAAATAGGCAGACTCATCCACCTGAGGAAAACACCTGAAATTAGCTCCCATCTAGGAGAACATTAGAAAGGGGCAGATGCACGATGCTTCCGTAGGGAATCTCTGCTATTTTTATAGTTGGTTTGGTTTTCTCCATAAGGAGTGGATATTTGCCTGTCCCTAACAAATCTAAATCCTGTCTTCCTCTGAAAGCAGGGGGAGAATCAACAGATCGGAAAGCTGAGGTATAGTGGCAGGTCTAGGGGGATGGAGGTTGAGGGTCAAAAGAGTGAAAACAGAGGACACTAAGTATTGCTGAACAGCATTCTCCGCTCTAAAGGTGTCCAGGGAACTAGTGGGTGCTGCCCAGTGGTGCTTTGCTTGGAGATGTGACAGGATGAGGGAACAGAAACAGGCCCCATGCTTGTCAGCATTTTACCCTCACTTTTGTCAAGTTTCCCTTTTCTCTCGCTGTAGATGGCCGGGACTGAGGGAGGATTTATGAGTGAATTCCATGACTTTTTGATTTTGTGTGATAATAAAGAGATGAACGGGAAAACAGTAGCAGAGTCTCAATGAGCAGTTCAAGGGGCTAGGAAGGACTGCAAGTTGTAGAGGTGGGATTTTGGGCTAGATGGGCCCTTTGTCTTTTATGAAATTTTAACGTGGCTGCTGCTGCTGAAGAGTTGGACTGAAACGTTGCTAAACCTGGAGGCTCCCCTTCTGCATGTATGTTCTGTGTGTGTGGTTAAATCATTAAATCATCTGATGCCAACAGGCAAGCTGTGTACGTTGTATCGAGAAAGATGCCAAACCTCTCTGGCCCTGGTGAGTGTTGTGTTGGGGGAGCCCTTTCTGTAGGGCAGTCCGTGCAGTAGCCTAGCTCAAGCTGTAAAGTGTGATGTAGAGCTACAAACTTTCTGAGAGTAGCGAAAGTACTCTTTCCTCTTCACCTGTCTTTGAAACTTTATAGATCTATATGTCCCAAAGCCAAATGGATTACTGTGGTTTTCCAGTGTGATTTCCCCACATGTGCTGTGGAGCTTTCCTGAAAGATAAATTAAAACATCTCTCAGAAATTGATCTTAGCTTAGCCTTGGATCATGGTGTGTCTGTCACCTCTTCTGGAAAGCTCTGCCAATGTTTAATTAGTCCTGCAGTTAGGAAACTAAACCACATCTTATTTCAAGGCTTGTTTTGTCTGATGTCCAACTTTCTGCTGTGGAATATGCCTATGCTAGCACAGGCAGTAAAAATTCCCTACTATCTGATACCTTTTCCATGTATAAGCATTTGAAATGTAAAATCTTGCTTTAGTTGGAACAGAAGACACTTGAGTTCTTTTGCTTCATGAAGCTGAGGTCTTTCTGCTTTTTCCCTGCTTGTTCTTGGCGTGTATGCACCAGCCATAGGTGCATGCCTAAAATAGGTTCACACCAAAACTCTGGCAGCAGCCTGGAATGATGTGATCACAGACAAGGTTACTTCTCCACGGCTGTTTGATACTTGCCTTCTTTTGACAGTTTCGAGGACTGCATTACCACAGTTGGGTGTGTCCTATGAGAGAGTTTTGTAACATCATTTCTATGTGGATATTTCTACTCCCTGTATTTGGGACGTTGTGTGGATTGCTCCAAGACTACTTAGAAAGCTTATCCCCCCTTTCATGCTGGTTTTTTTTTTTTTGGAAAGCAGTCCATGACCAGCAGGGAGAAACTGGCCAAAGCCCACAGTACTAGTCAGGTTTGTTTTGACTTCACAGCTGCAAAGAAGCCCTTACCACACTTTCCTTGTTGCGTGGCAAGCCTGGAAATTGAAGAGACTTTTCTTTTTCTCCGAGACAGAACTTTTGTGCTTCAAATATAATAAGCGTTTTTTCTTTTTTTCTTTTCCCTCTAGGTGTCATCAGTTCTATTTAAGGCAGTACCTCTGTTGTGATGAGCCCTGTACATAGACTGTGTAAGAGTTTGGTGATCTTTGATTGTTTCTATGAGTCTTCCCTTTTGATAGGTGAAGAACCAAGCTTTTGGAGTTCTGTTGGCATTTTGCTTCTGAGCTTTCTCTACACCTCTGTCTCTCAGGCTGCTGATCAGACCTCTGTCGCAGCTCCTGCTCCGCTCCCTCAGCCATGGGCCCTGTGGTTAACAGCTCACAACACTCAAAGCTCTTTCTTCTAACTTCATATCAAAACCTACATGCTGGGATGAAACTGAATCTGAAGAAGATGGAAATTTATTTCCCATATTCAAGCAAATAGAATCAAATGGACATACCACTAGCAATGCAGATGGCATTTGCAGTAAGGTGTAGTTTTTAATATTTGTATTACAAATTGCATAAAACCAAATATAGATTACACCTAGCAAAATGTGTGCCATGAGCATCATTGCCCCTCCTTATCAAAGGAGGGATAGAGGGCTGCTGACTTCTAGAAGGTCAGGAGCCATCTATTTACATAAATACTTCTAGCTGTCTGTTTTGGGATATGGTTGCTGTTGAGGGCTGATTTTAGGGTAATTGTGTCCTGTGCCTGTTTCATCAAAAGAGTTAAAGAAATTCTTAAGGAAGGCATTGGTAAAGACTCTTAAATTGGAGCTGTGGATGTGACTTCTCATTAAAAACTCAGTTACTGTTTGTAGACCTCAGACTTCCTTTTCCCATCTCCCTTTGTTGCTATCTAGTTCTTTTTCTAATTTCAGGGAGAGAGCAAAATATAAATGTGTGGCTTGTTGTTGTGTTTTTTTTTTTGTATAAGAAGGTGCCAAGTTCTAGCCTGTAAAGCTTCTAATATGGTGAACCAGAGTTCAGAGTGTATGGTTGGCTGGCATGCATTCTTACTCATCCTCAGATTTAATTTCTTACATTTATCCCCTTTGTGGAGAAGTAAAGGTAGTGAAGAAGCCAGAGTATAGCTGCAGAAAAAAGAGCTGTTTTCTATGACATGTATGGTTCTTTTCTGTTTTCTTCTCTGTCCTTTTCCTGAGGAGGCAGGAAAAGAACCCAGAAGAAACAAGGTATGTCTTGCTGCCTTCCATAAGCTGATTCTTGTTGATGTCAGAGCTACTCCTGCTTGACTTAGTTTTGCCTTTCTGTATTTTAATGGGACAGCAATGGCAGCTGCTTACAACAAGTTGCTCTGAGCTCATTTATATGTTCATACTAATGTTTAGAAGTATGGGCGGGGAGAATTAACTGAAGAAAAGACTCCTCTAAAAGCAGGCAAAGGGGAATAGAGTCAAGTGATCGGTTCTGCAATGTGCTTGTTAGGTAATAACAGAATTGAGCCAAGAGACTGATCTAGCAGCAGAAAAAAAGGCATATAGAGTCAAGTGATCAATTCTGCTGGGGGCTTGTTAGATAATAGCAAAATAATGCCAAAGGGCAGATGGCATTTCTCTGGCCTGGTATCATAAGAACGTCACCTCCCTCCAAGTTGAATATTAATGGACAAGCCTAATTTGTTTAAATTGATTTGTGTAAATCAATAAGTAGGTAGGCATTGCAATGGCAGCTTAGATGATTCAGCTCACCCAGGTGAGATTTCAGCTTCCTGTCACAAGTGAAGAATAAGACCAAATATTGTGTATTAGCCACATAAAATTCATATCTTGCGTATTAGAATAGGTAAGCAGACAGCGGAGAAATGATGGATATACAGATGTTCACATTGCTGATGGTTTGCATCCAAGTTCAGCAGCACTCTGTACTTGTCCAAAAGGAGTACAGAAGTGAAGGAGCTGAGAGAAGTCTTCTATCAGAAGTGGCTGGATTTGTTGTGGGACTACTTGTCTTTAGAATCATAATCAATTATGGGCTTGAAGGGAAAAGCTGCTGCTACTTAGTATTTGTTACAGAGCACTTGAGGATAATAGTGGGGTGCTGCCCAAGGCTAGGATTTGGCATCTGCACAAGCGTCAGAAAGACGTGGATATATTCATGACTCTGTGCTTTGGGAAACCAAGTAATAGCCGTGCATATTGTGCTGGAGGAATAGGTACACGTTACTGACTTTATGCCTTGAAGTTCACTTCCTGAGCAAGCTCATATGCCTTCTTGCAGCACAAAGAACATGAACGTTGTCCTCCCTGACAAGGTGGTTCTTCGTGTCTCTAGAAGAGGCAATTCTTTGTTTTTATCTGATAGGTTATTTTTATTGCCTGAGCTGCCTGTTGTGCTGCGTAGGCCAACATAGCTTTGGTGCTTATAAGAAATGTAGTGGATTACTATAGATAAGATGGTAGTCATTCATTTAAAATAAAGGGTTTTTTACTCCTATTTAATTCTTATTCATGGAACCTGAGTAGTTGAAGCTAAGGAAGCAGAGAAGACCACCAGCTTAGAGAGCTGTTCAACACTAAACCAGAAAGCTCCATCACCCATCAAGACCTTGTTCCTCAAGAACCACAGTAGCTAAGTAGACAGATCACGTAGAGTGTTAGCCAATTCATTCCCACGCCGACTGGTGATGTGCAGTGGTTGGTGTCTTTTTGTAGTGATGTGGTACTATCTGAAGCCTGCTGAAAATGTTGCTCTTTGAAGTAGGCAGCTGACTCCATGGTCACTCAAAAAACTTCCACCTTTTTGCATGGAAGAAGAAGAATCTGTTTCAGGCGAGGAAAATGCACTTGTTTTTTGAGGTATTGGTAGATGTCACTCCTGGCTATAGGAAGTTGATGCTCTGCGATACCTCACTGTAGCAGTAAGATCCGAAGGCCTTGTCTGGTTTGTAATGAAGTACCTCTCTTCTTACCTTTAAAACCTGGTTTGTTTTTTTCAGTTGCTTTTCCTCCAAGCTTTGTTTTTTGTGATAGTGTTTTATCTAACTCATGGCTTGGGTCTAATGAACTCTAAAACTAGTAATCTGTCAGAAATTATTTTCAAATGTTCTGTTATAAACACACAGCTCAGTGCAGTGAGGGAGGAGGGTTCAAAACTGAAAGCCCAGCAACAATAAAATCTGTCTAGCTTGTCAGTTTTTGCCATTAGGAATTGCTCTAGCATTGATGGAGGTCCATTATTTACATGGAAAATAGGATGATGCTCTGTTTCTTTCCAGGAAAAAATCATGCTTTTGGTATTAGAACTGCCTTGTAAATATTTTGTTATACATACAATAAACAATTTAACAATAAAATATTTTCTAAAACCTTTTAGTTGGTCTGGATTTTCATAAATGTAAAAGCAAGATGGTGCTTTAAAACATTCCGTGTACCTCTTTAAATTTCCAGAAGCAGACAGCACTGTTCGGGTTGAACTATGAGTTTAATAAGTTTTGATTCAGTTTTAATCCACACATGTCTTTATGAACTGTCTGTATAGGAAGATTTTCTCAAATATTTTTTACTACGTAGTATGACAAGTAATCCACCATAGACATTTTCAACAGTATAAAGCGAGAATAAGTTATTTAACTACTTAATTGAACAATACTTGGGTAATTTATTTTTGGCATTTCATGTGTCATGCTAGTATTCTGAAACTTGTTGTAGGTGTTTGGTATCTCAGCTAATTCTGCTAATAGTAAACATACTTAACAATAGTTAAAATAAGAAGTTGAATTTCAGTGCACTTCTGGAGTGCTGGATTCCATTATGTCCAAATATCCAGCAATGCATTCAAGACAAATTTCCAGTAACACTTAAATTTGTTGCTTATTTGAGGCTACACTCTGCTAGCCCTAATTTCTTGCAGTGACGGTGAGCTGCCTTATGGAAATTAGCTCTGCATTTATCACTCTGATATGTTAGCTGTGAGCACATAAGGATTTTTTTTTTTTTTTTTTTAAGATTTTTGTAGGTCCTGCCATCCCTGTTGATTTTTTTCCCAATTGGATTTGATGGAAGAGTTCACAGACCAGTTTGGCTTTCATGACAGAAGAGAAAATGCAGAATGGTTCCAATGGTACCAGCATAAAGGGAACAGTTTTCCTAAAGACTGAATTATGTGTATGGTTGGACCCAAACTTGAGACACTTTGTCTTTTCTTAATCCAGCCAAATAAAAACTAAGTGCAAAAGGTATGTCCACTGAGGAGCGAAGGGAATTCAGTACTGTCTGTGGCGTGAAAACATTGTACCTGCGTTTCAGGAAGCTTGAAGATTTTTGTGGAACGTAGTAATTGTCAGATTGATTAATTGATGCTCAAGCATATTCTTGTATACTTCCAACACACAGTTGTCATGCTTTGAGCTCGATAAGAATGATATTTAAAAAAAAATAAAATTCTAATATGCTTTCCTGGTACTATGTATACTAACAGGATCTTGATACTGCTGCTTAAGCATGCTTTCGTCATGACACTGAGAGTCATGCACATGCAGAAGGACCACAGGAACACCTGAGTTACACTCTATAAATGGTTTAAGCCCGGCTCCATGTTTCCAAGAAGGCTCTCACCTGTTGATTTCCAGTTATCCCAGGCATTAAACTTGGGGTTTGCTTCTCGTTGCATTGAAAGGCATACAGTGCAGAATCATCATGTTGCATTTCTCTATACTTTTTCTTCAAATACAATTTGTCATTACAAAGCAAATACACGAACCGGCAAAACTGTATAGACGTCTTTGTCTTTGGGTGGCTTTCAGAGCTTTCTGAGGAAGCATGTATAGCCCAAAGAATCCAGCTTACTAATGCAGGTAAAGTGTTAAACTCATGGAAAGGCAAAACTGGAAGTGAGTATGTAATGGAGACTTAGGAGCTACTTAGGGAAAAATGCACTGGTAGGCAGTGAAATAATTGAATGTCTTGCTTTTTTTTTTTTTTTTTATATTTGTTCTGTTAATCTCCTGATGGATGTGTGTCCTCTTTTTGCTGTTTGAAATGGAGTGAAACCCCAGTTTTATTTTAAAGAATCCATTGTAAGGCCCCAGAGCAAGGAACTACCATCTCATAAATGGAATGTTTAATAACTATAACAGGTTTATTAGTCACTAAAATCACATCATTCAATCTTTAGTGTTTTTACAAGCACTTTATTATTATCAAAATCACATTTTAATATGGAGCCTTAGAAAAGACCTTTAAAAGGAAATCAAGCGGTCAGGACTGGTGTTAAGTGTTCTGGACAGCACCAGAAGATCAGAGAGTACAAATAAATATAGTCACTGTTTTAGAGGAAAGCTTGTAATTGAGTTGTGTAGTTAATAAGTAACTGTAGGCATTTAGGTGTGTAAACATTTAGGCATAGATGGATGCAGTGCCATATTAGTAGCAAATATGTCCTTTCTCTGTTGAATTGGACCTGTGCAATGTGAAGGTGATGGCAAGAATACCTCACCCTGAAAGTTAAATTATGCATTCAGTTAGTTAGTTGTATGTGCTTTGATCTTTGCATCGATCCCTGTTTCTAGGGCAGAGGAGAATCTGTTTACAGCATTGTTTTGCCAGTTTACCAGACACTTTAGCAGAAGTGTCTGCTGACTGTCACCTTTCAGTTAGAGCTTGAGGCCTGGTGATGTTCATAAACCTACAGTTGGGCATTGTTCTGAAGCAGAAGGACAGAAATACGTGGCTTGTCCTTGAAAAAAAATTGGCTGTTGTTTCTTCAGGATGGAACTCTATTATGCTGCTTGGTGAGGAGAAGCTTTTGTGCCAGACTATAGAGACTCCATTTCTTTGTGCAGACATTAATAAGAATTGTGAATTAGTTTATCGTCATCTGCTATTTTGTAATTTCTGTTACAAAAAGCTAAGAATTAAATGCCTGCTGTGTTTCCAAAGGTTAACTTCATTTCCTTTAGGTCTAAAGCAATTGTTAGTTTAATTTACAGTCTTATAATAAATGATATTTTTTTTTCCCATTCTATATGTGCAGATCTGTTGAGTTGAAGGGAAAATTTGTTCTCAGGAAAACTTCACATAAGTGCTTCTTGGTTTTACTGTGCATTGATGTGCTTATCTCATTTGTGGTAGGAAGTGAGAAGATTCCAGATGGTTCATGGAAACAAAAACATTAATGCGAAGGGATTAGAACTTTCACTGTCACAAAAAAGAGAAGTATTGAATTCATTTTTTTCCTGTTACAAATAACAATCTTCCTCAGTGATGGTAAAACCAGATTAAAATGTGTCTTGGTCTTTTTGTCACGTATGTGAAGAAGCGGAGTTCTAACTCAGCAGACCATTGCGCCTTGTTAGATCTTATTTTGCCACTAACTACAGATAGTTCCACTACTACTACTATTCAGGTCATAACTGCAATATATAAAAGCATCCTAGGCAAAAAAGTGGTGTGTTTTAAAGAGGATTCCAGTAGTGTTTTTTGGTTTCATACTTTCTATGCAGTGTGCGCTATTCAAGTGAACTTTATAAATTAAAATGAAGTCCTAATATTGTATTAGACACCTGCAAGTAGTCATTGGAAGTCTAATTGGAAAAGCCCCTTTATCTCACCTGAGCGCTTCCCTGCCAAAGTTCAGTTCGTGAGTTACCTTTTTCTTTTCTTCATAGGCAGCTTCATTTGAAACAAGCCTTGGAGCAGCAGTTGGGCATGGATTTCTCTCTTCTAGCTTCTTTAGCCTTGGGACAGGTTTTTAAGGGCTATATCTCATACTGGACCAATAGAGACTTTTATTTGAGACTATACTTCAAACTTAATGACTCTTAATATTATTTGTAGAATGCTTTTTTCAAAAGAAAATTAGAACTCTGCACTATTAGTAAATAAGCCAATCTTTTAACAGCATGCACATTTAAATACACTGCATTATTGTTTACTTGCCAAACTTCGTCTTTTCAGCTAGTGTTCAGATGTATTTTATTTGTGCGTTAGACATAGAAAATCTTACATCATTTTGGGTTGAGAACCCAATATTAATGGGATAACTTCTCAGTTTTTGAAATGGGACGCAGGGGTTTCTGTCTGTAATGTATAAAATTAGGTGAAACTCTCTTCCAGGTCCTATTGCAGTGAAACAATTGTCTGTGTAAATTGAATGAACTTTTAACCTATCACTAGGTCATGTTGATCTTTCTCCATAGACAGAGAGTTTACATTCTGAATGAAAATTTCTGTTTAATGCTTATAAACAAAGTTACAATAAAGTATTGACACAGGTGTAACTGGGTATTTTATGTTGTTTTTCTCTTTCCCTGATGAGACAGTGAGATAATGTTTGTAATGTGAACAAAAATATAGTTAATATCTGAAAGCTCACTCATTGGAGGAAAAATGAGCATCAGTGTTGTAGGGAGTCAAGGCACCCTGCAAAATGTGCTGGTTAATTCTTCTCCTTTTTAAAACCAATTTGAAATCATTGGTCTTTTTACATGCACAGCTTAAGATACAGCTGTGTTCCTGCTGCTTGGCTGGTTCCTTAAGAAATCCCCGTTCTGGTATTTCTTACAGCATAATTTTATTAAAAGGTGTTAAATTCAGTATTTTCTGCATAATAAATATCTGAATAAATCTGTAAGAAACTGGCAAATGAGAGAGGTTTGTTGATACTGTGGATTATGGTCTTTAGCAAATCTAAACATACATCTCTATTTGACTGTATAAAATCTAATAGACAAGAATAAAGAAGATAAATGAGTATTTGATAACACATAGGATGCTGAAGAGAACTTCCAGTAATATTAGTCAGTAATGTTGGGACACATCACATACTTGGCACGTTTTCTGAGTTTAATGGAAGAAAATCTTCAGAGAGATGGTGTTATTGACATCTTATAACACTAAATCTTATTACAAATCACTTTTTTTTGGTCATAATTCTTTTAATCCTTAGAGCAGACAGGATTCTATTGTACAGATGATGAATTACAGAGTTGTTCATGTTTTTTTATCTGGCCAGGATTTAATTTCCTTGCTCTATAGAACCTTGTAAAATTTGAAATACTCATGCTAGAATACCAGTGATGAAGGAATGATGTGGCCTTGAATGTGTAATGTCTTTGTTCAGACTGGTTTTGTTTTCAGTGCAACTAGTGAGCATGAAATGGGGTTTTGAGTCTTGATATATTGATAGTGGCTTCTTTCAGCTTCTGCAAAGTTTGATATAGACTTTAGTAGAGGCTCTGTTGCTTTTTCTTCCCTAGATGAAATTCTTTTGGCTTTGGGCATTTGCAAGCTGGATTCAGGAATTACACTACCCATTTGTCTCTAAGTTGGGAGATCCTGAAGTAGGATCAAATACTTTGCTTGTGTAAACTATTGTGGTTTTACTTGTACTTTCATATAAGGACCAAACATTCAAGCTGATATCGTTTAATCACAAATTACCTCGTGTTCTAGGCTGTGGTTCCATTAGGAGTAAAATGATTCTGCATCTCAATGATCCTCAGAAAGGAAGTAATAATGTACATAGTTGTAAATATTTACTTTTGCTTTTTAACAAGCTTTTTAATGCGTTCCTGCAGCTGGGAACACTTGGCAACAAAGTTAACAACTTGAACTTCCCCGATGAATTAGAAGCTTTAATGTCAGTAGTTCTAATGAAACATGCCTTGGAGTTGTTTTCCTCAAGAGTTAACAAGAAAAAAATCTTCTCATTGGAAGAACGAGATAAGGAAGGTGTGTCTCATAGTATAGGTTTCTGATACTATGTCTTTCAGGAAACATTTTTTTTCTTGCTTGTTTGTTTTTATCTGGGGGATTTTTATTTATTGAGTTTTTAACAGGATTTAAATTAATTTTGTCTCTTTTGTGTAATGTATGTTATAACTGCAGATGAGCATACAAAGGAAGCTATAGGTATTGTGCATGTTGCACTGTATGACTATTGAACACATCACTATGACAAGAATGCTTAGCTTTCCAGTCATTTTGAATACTTACCATTGACACTAAATTAAGTTTATATATTTACCTTTACGGGAATGCTGGGATTTATTGCAAAATTATTCAAATAAATCTATTAAAGAGAAAAATACTCTAAAACTCTTTTCTGTCTTTAAAATGCTGACATTTTTATATAATGGAATATATTCTGTAAAGCTTTTCGTTCTTGTTGATGTAGTAAACCAATATATTGTAGCATCTAAGAGACTATGTTGATTTAATGTCATTTTCCTTGATTCTGCTGTCTCTGACGCTTTTCAGTACGCTGCTGGCAAGTACATGAGTTAAGCAGATAGAGTTAAGAAGAATCTTAGTTGCACGTTCTTATTCAGCCTACAATTTTGGTCACATTTGGGATCACCCTCAGCTTCCTGGTAAACTGCTGCTCCTCTTTCTTCAGTGTGTCATGTCCAGGCTAGAAAGTGAAGGCAAATTTCAGTACTAAATACTAAAGCATAAATGCTGTGATTGCACTGCATTAATTGCTACTTACATAGATAGGTATTTGGTTTGCGATCTGTTGTCGAGGCCTTTCATTTTCTTTTTCGGTGCATTTTAAGGTATATTAGAGCAAACTTAATGACAGTATCAGGTTTATCTTTTGTTAAGGGTATTTACACACATTATGCAAAGTGATGAGGAAAGACTGAGAAGGAAAAGAATGCTTCTCAGATATGTGCACACAATCCTGACACAACAGGCTTTTATCTTTTAAAGGACAAAGAGTACTGTATTAAAAAATAGAAAATGCAGCTTTCAATGTTGACTATTTTTATTGCTTTAAAAACTTCAGAAACTGCCAAGTTACTTTTGAGTTGCATTACTTATTGGTTATCTTCCTTACAAAGTAGGGTAATACTAATGTGATCTTTGTTAATTTATTGTATTCTTTTATTCCTTCCAACAGTTTGATACGATTCACTTCCAGGTGATCTTAGGTTGTTGTGCTCATTAGACTTAAAAATAAATCCCATGTTTCTTTTTCATTTAAACCTTTTTTGTAGACTTTTCCCCTGCCTCCAACCCCCTGCCCCCAGCTAACATGTTTTGACCTGCAGATTTGAATATTTGTTAGTCACAGTTGAGTAGTTTTGTTTGGTATAGAGATGTCTAGGACAACACCCATGATGTGCAAGACACCCATCTACAAGAAGGGCTGGAAGGAGGATCTGGGGAACTCCAGACCTGTCAGTCTGACCTTGGTGCCAGGGAACGTTATGGAGCAGATTATCTAGAGTGCCATTACGTACAATATACAGGGCAAGCAGGTGATCAGGCCCAGTCAGCATGGGTTCATGAAAGGCAGGTCCTGCTTGATGAACCTGATCTTCTACGACAAGATAATCTGCCTAGTGGATGAGGGAAAGCCTGTGGATGTTGTCTACCTGGACTTCAGTAAAGCCTTCGACACTGTTTCCCACAACATTCTCATGAAAAAACTGGTTGCTTGTGGCTTGGGCAGGGATATGCTCTACTGGGTAACACACTGGCTGGATGGCTGGGCCCAAAGAGTGGTGGTGAATGGAGTTAGTTCCAGTTGGTGGCTGATCACAAGTGGTGTTCCCCAGGGTTCAGTATTGGGGCCAGTTCTGTTTAATGTCTTTATCAGTGATCTGGGTGAGGGGATCAAATGCAGCCTCAGGAAGTTTGCAGATGACACCAAGTTGGGTGGAAGTGTTGATCTGCTTGAGGGTAGAAAGGCTCTATAGAGGGTCCTGGACAGGCTGGATTGATGGGTCAAGGCCAATTGTATGAGCTTTAACAACGCCGAGTGCTGAGTCCTTCACTTGGGCCGCAGCAACCCCATGCAACACTACAGGCTCAGGGAAGAGTGGCTGGAAAGCTGCCTGGCAGAAAGGGACCTGGGGGTACTGATCAACAACCAGCTAAATATGAGCTAGCAGTGTGCCCAGATGTCCAAGAAGGCCAACAGCATCCTGGCTTGTGTTGGAAATAGTGTGGCCAGCAGGACTAGGGAAGTGATCTTGCCCTTGTACTCTGCACTGGTGAGGCCACACCTTGAGGACTGTGTTCAGATTTGGGCCCCTCACTCCAAGAAGGACATCGAGGTACTGGAGCGGGCCCAGAGAAGGGCAGCAAAGCTGCTGAAGGGTCTAGAGCACAAGTTTTGTGAGGAGCGGCTCTGGGAACTGGGGCCAATTAGTCTGAAGAAAAGGAGTCTCAGGGGAGACCTTCGCGTTCTCTACAACTACCTGAAAGGAGGTTGTAGAGACATAAGTGCCAGTCTGTTCTCCCAAGTAACAAGTGAGAAGACAAGAGGAAATGGCCTCAAATTGTGCCAGGGTAGGTTTAGGTTGGATATTAGGAGAAACTTCTTCACTGAAAAGAGTTGTAAAGCCCAGGCCCAGGCTGCCCTGGAAAGTGGTGGAGTCCCCATTCCTGGAGGGATTTAAAAGTTGTGTAGATGTGGTGCTTAGGGATGTGGTTTAGCAGTGGACTTGGTAGAGTTAGGTTGATGGTTGGACTTGACGATCTTTTCCAACCTAAACAATTCTATGATTCTATGAAAAATATATTTTTGAGTTATAACACAATTACATGTCAGGAAGTGCTCCTTTGTATGACCTGTTACATCTTAAATGTAGACCACAAAGATGGGTCCTAAAAGGTTTTTTTTCCTAACAGTCATCTGTTGCTGATCTATCAGCCTCACTAGCTGTGTGGTGCTTCATCTGGCAGTTCAGGGAAGTACTTTGAGATGCATCCACATTTTCCGTGTTCACCTGCCGCATGTAGATTAAGAATCTGTGCTGTGTTACTCTCGTGCAGCACCATTAAATGAACATTCAAAAGAAAAAACTGCTGAAAATCATTGCAGTGGTGTATGTTCTTTTATTCTTTTATGTTGTGGTATATGTTCTTTTATTTCTTGTGTGAATTGCTTGGGAGACTTTCCCTGTGCAATGGAATGGAAAAGATGACTGAGAATGTTCCTTGTAGCTGTATTCTGAAATTACCAGATCAGGATTTTAACATGGGATATTGGTGTAATCTTACATCAGGAAGCACATTTGGTTTCTTGTCTTTTTGTCTGCAGCTATTGTTGCAATCTGTCTGATTTTCTGTCTTGCTGAGCGTATGTTTTTCCAGTTTTAACTGGAAAACCGTTTTAACAACTGTTTTAACTTTTCCTGAGCAAGTGTGGTAAGTGATGGAGCTGAAAAATGCAGAGCCTCTCACTGTTCAAGAAAAGCCTTTGCCACTCTTCTCTGTATCCTACTGTTTCAAATTATGTGAGGGAACCTTTCTAGAACTTGGAAGAGATTGATAGGAATAATCTTTGCCTAGCAAATTGAGATTGCTCGTGTGACGCTTTTATCTCCAGGCCCAAGCTTTGCAGGGTTCAGCTGCCTGTTTGAGCCTGATCTTTAGCTTGTGGCAAAAGCCACATGGCTAAAGTAAATTAAGAAGTTTTTTTTCTATCACCTTTGAAAAGAAATTAAGGGAGAGAGGCTCACAGTCCGTTTCACACTGTGTGAGCCAAGTGTTTCTGTTAGGTGCTTACTAATGCTTTCATTTCTAAAGCTGCAAGATTTTTTTTATTTTCAAAAGTGGAAGTGGAGTCCTTAAAATTATGGCAGTCTGTGCTACCTAATCTATTCTTCAATCTGTTTGCTCTGGTAGTCTAATTTAGTAATTTGAAAGCCTGTAAGGAAAATTTTGCTCTGTCACTGTGAAGAGTTTCTTTATCCATTGATTTGGAATGTTGTGTAAGATTTTTTTCTGTCCTTTGTGTGTATTGCATCTTGCTTTGGGGCAAGGACAAGGACAGATCTCTTACTGTGGGGTTTTTTTTCTTAAGAGCTGTAACATAAACCACTGCTATTTCCATGTAGTTTATCTATGAAATGCAGTGTTAAAGCTGGGCTTTGGATGAGTGAAATAAATTACGATCTTAAGAAAGACAACCCTATTGTTGTCAAAACTTTCCCTCTTCATTGTTTTACTGACACAATACAGGCGTAGCTCTTGGAAAATTAAATCTTAAACTGGCCGTATTGTAGTTAGCATTTTTAAAAACATAATAGGCTGTCTTAGAACAGTGCACTGGATTTTCTGGTAATATTTGAAAAGTGAGTGTAACAGTATATAAACCTCTTTAGAGTGTAATTGTGATCCCTTTCTTCAAAACATTCAACAGCTGTGTAGTCTTCTGAATATTGCCTGAGTGTTTCATGTGCTTAACAAAAAAAAGGGTTGTGAAGAATTTTCCATCTGTAATATGTACTAAGCCTGCCTCCTGTAGAAGATGGACTAGATTCCTTGGTAAGCGTGGGAAGCTGTTACCTTTTCACTGTTGTTCATATCTTTGTGGTACAAGTTCTGATGGAGAAGAGTTGCTTTAAACTGGGGACAGCTGTTGAAGAAATGCATATGAAATGATATTTTGAGAAGCAGCGTGTACCACTGGGTTGACCTGAAAGGTGTGTGCAGGCAGGATGTCACAGCTGAGCGGATATTGTGGTAGAAGGAGCACCAACACTGAAGGGCACACCTACATATGCTCCTTCAGTTGGAGAACTACTTTTGATTTAGATGCTATCAGACCTAAAAAGCTTGTGTACTGTAACTCAAGAAGAAATACTAGTAATTTGTAATTATTTTTACCTATTAGAAACTGGGTAGAGGGGAAAGGATAGGGTAGGGAAGTGGGCACATGGTCAGTAGAGGTATGCAAACATCTACATATTGGGTGGAAAAGAGATGTATAATACAGAAGTTGCTTGTAATGTAACTGCAAGTATTTTTGTTTCTGACTTTACCGCCTTTCCCTTATTTGGTGTCCTGAATGAATGACTGTTGTTTTTGTAGTTGCAGTTCACTGAGAAAGATGGATGAGCTGTATATATGTGGGAGTGTGTGTGCATTGGAGGAGAAGTGAATGTGCACCTGAAGGGAAAAAAAAAACAATAGCAAAACAGATACCCCCCCCCCAGTGAATGACCCCAAAACTGTGAACAAAGATATCCAAGTTAGAACACTTTTCTTCATGTTAATCTTGAATCTCTAGTTTTAACTGCTGTTGGGTATTCTTATTAATACAATAACATCAGAAGTGGTTTTGTACAGTATTGTTCTGCTAAAATTTTTTGTGGGCAAAGGAATACTTTGTTTTCTCTCTTAAATGAAGAGAAGGTCCTGTTTTCTTGCATGTGCTGATCTTAGTTCTTTTGCTGTTTTACTAGATTTACTGGACATTTGTTAGTGAGGTAAGATGAACCTTTCAAGCTAAGGACATCACCCTAAACCATCATCAAGATGTGCGAGATGTTTGTGAAAGTGAAGAAGCAGCAAAGGAGCAGCTGAGAAAATTCTATGTAGCCTTATCCCTGTTGCCTGATGCTCTTTCCTGTGTTCTCTTCCCCAAATTCTCTTTTCTGGCATTTGTACTGGGTGGGAGGAAGAGGACTTAAAGGGGGTACTCCAAAGCTGCAGTTTAAGGAGTGTATTCTGTTTCCGCCTTTGGTGTAGAGGTATTTGGGCAGGTTTGGGCAGCAGGTGGGCAGGGTACTGTTTCCGCTGGCACTAGTTTCTGTGGATCTTCTGCCTCTCCTTTTCCTACTGGAGAGAGTCCAGTGGAGGGCTGTGAAAATGATGAGGTGACCAGAGCATCACTCTTACAAGGAAAGGCTGAGAGACTTGGGTCTGTTTAGCCTGGAGAAGAGAAGACTGAGAGGGGATCTTATCAATGCTTATAAATATCTTAAGGGTGGGTGTCAAGAGAATGGGGCCAGACTCTTTTCAGTGGTGCCCAGCAACAGGACAAGGGGCAGCGGACACAAACTGGAACACAGGAGGTTCCAGCTGAATATGAGGAAAAAATTCTTTACTGTGAGGGTGATGGAGCATTGGAGCTGGCTGCCCAGGGAGGCTGTGGAGTCGTCTGCTCTGGAGATATTCAGAACTTGCCTGGATGCGTTCCTGGGCAGCCTGCTGTAGGTGAAACTACTTTAGCAGGGGGGTTGGACTACATGATCTGCAGAGGTCCCTTCCAGCTTCTGCTATTCTGTGGTTCTTTCCCCTGCCCCAATTCACCTGAATGTAGTGGGAGAGCAGTTACAGTTGCTGCACCGGCTGGACAAGCAGGACTGTGCCTCCCCTTCTTGGAGGAACCTAGATGCACTGATGAAGGCAAGAGAACCATGGCAGCAGCCTGTGCAGGTTGAGAGTGAGAAAAAGGTTGGCTTTTCCAGGGGTTTGTGTAAGCAGGCAGGAGGGGATGATCGGTAGCATCTTGTGCATGGGGTCTTTCAAAAGAGTTATGAATAGTTTCAGGAAGTAGCTACATATTGAAGGATGCTGGGAACATTTGTCATTGGAGCATTAGGAGTGTGCGAGGGTAGGCTGGGTGAGATTTTAAACTGCTTTGCTTGTAACCTGGAATGCCCATGGGTTCCTTTGAGGTACGGTAATTTTGGACTGTCACGGTTGGGAAACACGTGACAGATCTTAGTTGTTCTAGGCATTGAGGACAGGCCATATTAAAAGTGTGTGTTTATATTTCTGGATGTCTACTTACAGGCAGGTATACATACATAAGCATGTTCTGCCATCCCAAATAGAAACGAAAGACTTTGTGCCCTTGGCTTCTGAAGCTTTCAGAGGTGTGCTGGAGGACCACTCAATTTAAAATTACTTAGCTTACTCGGAAGTATGTAGAGTGTGGTAGATGTCTTTTCAGCTTTCCAAATGACAGAAAAACAGAAGCCTAGGCTGCTGGAGATGAAAGTCCTCAATACCTTTGTGGAAAAGGTCGATGGCAAATGAAAATGTGAAGTTCTTTGCTCCGAGATGTGTATGAGGAACCTTTATGATCGAAGCAGTTTTCAGCTCAAGCAGTTTTCTCTACCCAAGGTTACTTGTTTTCCTGCCTCTCCCCACTCTTGTGCCAACGCAACTGTTTGCAGCTGTGTGATGAACTGAAGAAGTGAACTGACCTACTTTAACTCCCCCAGGCCTCTCTCTTGATCTGGTTTAGACAGTGCAGTGACTGAATGTCTAACTGTAACCAGAGGAAGAAATTGTATTGGCACAGTACCTCTCAACCTGTGAAAGATGCACCACTGAAGAAGATGTGGAGCAAAGCATTCTTGTCCCTCAAACAAAGAACAAAGTTATCTGCTATTATGAGGTGCAAAACTATTTCATGATTAGAAGGAGATGGAGTGTAAGAAGGGTTGAGAATGAGTGACTCAGAGCTAAGTGAAGATTCTATTTAAAATCCAAATTCAGGGTTTTTTTTCTCGTGTAAAGCCACTTTATTCGTGCCACCCCCTCGCCCCCCTCCCCCAAATATTTCTTGACATTTTCAGAGTATGTAGTCCTGGTCTGGATTTGACAGTTTGAAGCATAACACTATAGACCAAATAAATTTGAATTAATGACTTCAGAAATAGCTTTGGACTGAAATCTGCAAATTTTAATTAAAACCCACTACTGGTAGATTAATTTTTTATTTAAACGCAATTTAAAATGATGTTAAACCATGTGGTGATGTTTCATGCAGGGGAAAGTGTTCCTTTCAGTTTATTTTCTGCCTCAGATGAGATTTTATGAGGATAAGCATGGCTTGAAGTGCTGTATAGCTAATGAGATGCATTTGAAATAAAACGGAGCAATCTATCAAGACGTGAAGTGTGCTGCACTACTGCAGAGAGGGGAGAAGTTGACCAAGCTCCTTTAGATAGGCTGTAATGGAAAGTGTCGTGTTATCTTCAAATCCACATAGGATAGCTATGCTCATAATTCCTCTTTGGATGTGAAATGAGAGTTTGACACCTCCAGAACAATTAAATGCATGAGGAAAGCACTGTGGTTGTGCCTGCCACTGTTCTGCCTACTGCTATTTTGATTGAAAGTTTGCTGTATGCTGTGAAAGGAATTTAAATGTGTGGGAGTGTTTCTGACACTACATGTCTAATTTTGTTTATAGTAATAACAAAGACATTACACAAAGGATGATCTCTATCCTAATTATAATTTGGTTATATGTATGGTCTTAGAGTAGAGCTGTAACTTATAATAGAAGTTTTGGATTGCAATTAGGCATTGCAACAGTTTCTTCATAGGTATATTACTCATAGACTGGATGGAATAAATATTCAAGAAATTCAGAGAAAATACTCTTTGCTTTAGCAGGAAATAGCTGGAATGGAAGCTGAGTCTGATTTTTCTGTAGCATAAGTGCCTTTTTCTGACTACTGTTAGTGATATTCCTTATAGCAATAGTATTCCAGGACCATATTTGACTGTGATCTTGTGAGGTGATTTCTGTGCAGATTTGTGGCACAAAAGAGGGGGATTTAAAATTTTAAGGGTTTTGTTTTGGTTTGGTTTTGTTTGTGCGTTGGGTTTTTTGTTGTTTCTTTTCTGGTGTGGTGGTGTTTTTTTTAACAGTCTCATTTAGGCTTTGGAGATTGTATTTTTCAGAAAACAGGTACTTGGCTGTCATTAACAACCTTCTGATTGATTTTCTTTTTACAGGATGTGATAACAGAGTCCACTCCATTACGCTGCAGGAAGCTCAGCAATCCTGACATCTTTTCATCTGCTGGGAAAACCAAGCTCCATCGTCAGCTAAGTCAAGATGACTGCAAGCTACGAAGGGGTAGTTTGGCAAGTTCTTTGTCAGGTATGCCTTTTTGTAAAGACTATATGACAATTCATGAGTATTAAAGATGCAGTGTTGCTTGTTGGCGTAACACTTGTTATAAAAGATACCGATAAATAGTTTCTTTAAAACTAGAGGTGACCGCTTGTTGGGAGGGCATACAAAATTTTATGTAGGAGAAAGATGAAGACATGAATATTAGTAGAAAAGAGAGACTGAATTTGGAGTAAAATTCTGTATATTGCCCAGAGTGAAAAGACAGAAGCTAAGACTTAATGTGCAAAGTTAAAAGAAGGGAGCAGTAGAACTTTAGGCAACACAGTGATTTACTTTCTTTGAGGTCAGCACTCACTGTAACCTTGTCTACTATGCCATATTGTTTCTTACTGGGAACTTAAGTTTTATATCAAGTTCAAATCATTATTTAGTTTCTTTCTGGCTTCAAAAGCTCTGTAGGCATTTGTGTTTCAAAGTAAAAATCTTGCTTACTAATTAGCTGCTTTTTCAGTTTGTGTTGTTTGTTTATTTTCTTGTTGAACACTGTCTTCAGCCCTGTCAGAGAATTTAGTTTGTCAAATGCAGAATTGCAGAGCAAGCATGGCAATTAGCCAAAACGTGGGGAACTAAGCTCGGTAGTTTTCTTTTCCAAAGGCTTCATGTGTGGGCTAGGGGATGGTTTCACAGTTGTTTAAAGCAGGTATCAAGGTCTGTGATGGTGGCGTTAGAACACACAGAGCTGCAGGATCAGTCTAGAGTGAAACATCTGATCTGCCCGGATACTACTGTTGTTCTGTAGGGTTGACTCGAAGCCCATTTCCTCCCCAATTAGGCTGACCGTTTGTCTATTTGCATGTCAGTGCAAGAACAAGGGCTGGAAACTCTCAGGTGGCAGAGGAAGAGGGTGAAACCACCCGTTTGGGCAGCAGCATAGGCTTCACACATGATTGTGAAAATACATCCAGTCCTGGCCCCTCCATCTTTTCTCAGAGAAAGATAAATATTTTAATGTTTAAGGTGGTAGGTCTCATAGAATTAAATAAGCAGTAAAGTATGCCTGTTTTATTTTGGCTTGGCTTTGTGTTAATGTTTTGTTTGTAAAAAGTGGCTTGTTTCTGAAAAATGGAAACATTCATAATGTTTTGCACTTGTCTAAGTTTGTTCTCTAAGGTATGTTAATCACTTGGAGGAGAACAGACCTTTATTAACTATACAGCTGTTGGCTGATGACAATGGCTGAAGATAGTACTGTAGCTGGTTGGTTTGGTGTTTTTTCTTGTGTAGAAGTAAGCAAAGGAAAGTAGATAGGAGGAAGCAGGAAAACTGGATAAATTCTGTTTGTTTTTTAAAAATAATTTCTCTGGTTGGAGATAGCATTCATGTAAAATTTCTGTTCTGAAATGATGATGTCCAGAACTTGTTGCTTCATCATAATGACTTTTCAATCTACTATAGCTTGATTCAGAAAGGGGAAAAGAGCCCCAACAATATCAGTTTGACCCAACTGGATAAAGAAAGTGTAGATGTTTAGACATATATTGTAAATTTGGGTGCTTGGAATGCATGTAGGGCTTGAGGCATGGCAAGGAAAGGCTTTAGCTTCAAGCTCCATCCCAAAAATAATTCCACCTTTTTTTTTTTTTTTTTTTCAACAGAAACAACTTTAAAGAGTATAGATGGTTGTGTGTGCAAACTGGTTGGCTTAGATTTGACTCTTGATAGAATTGTCTCTTCCTGGATTCAGATTTTGTGGAACTAAAAGGAGATACTGATAACTGTATCTTACGGAGATGTAAATAATGCTATTCTTGCTCTCAAGCACTGGCATTTTGAACTTAGATAATTACATGATTTGAATTGCTATTATAGGATATCTTTGTTAGTGCTTTACTGAGATAAATACATCAATGTCTCTTTCTGTAGTTTTAGATCTCCTCAGACAGGAGTCATTGTGTTTACACATAATCTTGAAAATGAGCAAACAACGACATTCATATCCGCAGCTTGAGTGGGACTGGGGAAAAGGTGCTAGTATGCTGGGTGTCTGCTAGACAGAGTTGAGCAGTCTCATCTCTCATATACTTGGATCCATTCTTTTAATGTGTTCTTGGTCCATTGCTTGTAACTTTCACAGAAAATTAACATAAACAAGTTGAAAAAGAAAACAAAACAAAAGACACCACTCCTGCTCCCCTGGCATCACGGCTAATCACAGTATGTGACAGTCTTCCAAATATTGTAGTCATTTTTATGTAATGAATGTAATATATCACTTCTAATATGAAGTTGAATTTGTAAAATAGCTTGCTACCTCTGTATTCTTCTACACTATATGTGATTAATCTTCCTGCTACTTACTGCAACAAATATAATAGTCCTCTTAGTCTCCCTTAATCACTTAGTGATGCTTGTTTAGTATCAGAGCCCGTAATAATCTGTTGAATGCAACTATCTTCAGTGTGCTGGGAAGGAGGTGTGTGTAATTTAGTCTCACTGTCCAAATTGTAAGGAAAAGAGGTATTACTACTCCCAGTTTGCAGATGATGAAACTGAAGTGCAGAGGTTGACTGGCCGAAGTTACAGAGGAAGTCATCTGGAAGCTAATAATGGAACCCAGAGTTACAGACTTTTTCACTTATGTGTTTTTAACCACAAGGCTAGCTTTCTTCTCTTTTTGTGATTGACATTGTACATAAAAGTGAACTGTCAAGCTTGATGGAGTCAAAATATGACCTACTTTCACTGTGGTTCTCCTTCATTGTGGAAATTTACTGCTTGACATTTTTCAAAAAGGAGCATTATATTGACTAGAAAAAAAATGTATTGAGCAGATTGTTTTAAACGATTGCTGTATTTCCTGCAGTAAAGTACAGTGGTGTGAACTTACTGAGATAGGAACTGCTCTTCTCACTGTTTGTGTATGAGATTAGCGTTTACACTAATCAATCAGATACAAGGGAGACTTGGGAAAGCTGCAGAATGATTTGCTTTTAAGATAATAAGATATTGCTGAGAAGTGAAATTTTTTTGGATGGAAAATATCCATCCATGGTTCAAAGCAAAACTGTGTTTAAACACATGCTATATCCTGATCACAGTTGCATGAAATCTACTGTCGAATGTTCCAATGGTAGGAGAAAGTGGGGATGTCTAGATGGCTAAGCTGTTTAGAGGAGGTAAAGCTTTACAGAGATGAATTCATTTTCATAAGAATTTTAAAAATTATACTTAAGAGATTTTGCAATGTTAACATTGCCTCTCTACAGGGCAATAAATTGTTTAATTGGCAGCAAATATTGTTTACTCTGTAAGCTGCATGAAGATATAAAGTGATTGAAGTCTGTTCCTACAAAGTTTTGGATTTAGCCATTACCTCCTAACGTAAACGAGATTTTTTGGAAATATGCAAGTTATCAAGCATAATGAATTCACAGCTAGCGTGCTCTTACAAGTTCCAACATACCCAAACCTTTAAATGGCTGCTTTTATTAAATGCTTTTTCTCCACATGCAATGTTGTTTTCAGCATTGTGTTTTGAACTTGCAAACTTGTTTAAAAACAAGCTGATAGTGTTTTGGTTTTGTTTTTAAAGGAAAACAGCTACTGCCTTTATCCAATAGTGTCCACAGTGGGGTGGGACAGACGATATGGCAGCCACCTGGAGATACCTCAAACCTGGTCCGCATGAGAAATCAGTCTCTAGGACAATCTGCTCCTTCACTTACTGCTGGTTTGGTGAGTGAGTCTGGGAATACTCGTGATGATTTTGTACTATAAATAAAAGGTGATGTGATCTTGTGCTTTAGTTTTTACCTTGCTTCCTCTGCTTCTCCTCAGTGAATGCAGCATCTTGTTCCTATGCACCCTTTCTAGGGTTGAGGATGTATTAGGAGCAGAATATATTCATCCTGCTTTTGACAAAAAGCAAGAAATAAATGTGTGTGTCAATGCAGGAAATAAATGTCTGTGTGAAGAACTAATTCTTTATGAGAACATGCCTTCTCAATACTTAAAACTGCCTGATATCTGAAATAAAGTATCACTGGAAGTCTAGGGAGATGCAAGCATGGGAACCTGACCATTTAAAACAAGTTTCATTGGGAAAACGCTTTCTGAGGAGCTACCTCTGTCTGTTTCCCTGGAGAACAGCTAGGGCATGAAGCTGAAGGGGATGACTGTCCAAGGAATTGAAGAGCTGGAACTGACATCTGCTCTTCTGCATGTTTTCTGTCAAAAGGTTTTGGTAAAATGAATGTATTTTTTAAGAATGTTGCGTATGTTAAATTAGCATTTTCTGAGGAGTAGTATTCTGTATGGGAGGGAAAATCAGATGGCTGTAGTCAAGGTTGTATTGCAAACCAAAAGGAACTGTAAATGTTCCTTATTACCGCTAAACATGTAAAATCACTGAAGCTCAGGAAGAGTGTAAGAGTAGGAAAAGACAGTTACTTGTGAGCAGTCATATATGCAACAGAAATTGTTGCTAAATAGTAGAACAAAAGCAAAGCTAGAAGCTTTTTTTGCCAAACTTCCAGAGATTTTCCTGGTTTACTCTAATGGGGAAACTTTTTGGTGTACACAACTTACAGAGCTGCAAGTAACTGAGTAAATTTATATTATGTTGTAAGACTGTTCGGAAGCGATGACCTCTTAAGTAAAAGGGTCTACCTTGGATATAGCCTTTAGAATTTTGGGAGGATCCTAGATAGTTTGGCACCACCAGGATATGAAAAGAAACTTAAGGTTCAAAAACTCTTGCATTTGTGTTACCGCTAATTTTGATTTCACAATGAAGTATTTGTAGTCTTAGCATTTTCAGACATGCTATGTTGAAATTCAGACAGACTATATTGAAATTTCTTTGGATTTGATTTAATTGCTTTGTGTCTTAGTTTGGTGCCTGTTCAGTGTTTGCCCTTAACAACTGCTAAGAACAGAGCTTTATAATTTGACTATATCAGTGGAAAGGGAAAATGCTCACGTGAATTTGACATCTAGGTATTTATCTGATAGGCATTAAAAAAAGTAATAGATTAAAATACAGGCCTGTTCTCTAGAGGCAGGCAAATGGCTTGAAGCTTTATAGCTTAAATTAATGAAAATAACTGTGCTTTTAAACAAGCATTAGTTCTCAGATATTTGATTTGGAATACTAGTCTGTTGCTTAACAGCTGTGCTTCGGCAAGCTGCAGATGTGTTTGCATGTTACATCATTCTAGCAATACACAGAATTGTATTTTGAGTTTGTCATGGCTGTGTTTGTCCTTTCTATCAAATGTTCTGATACGAAATGCAGTGCCAATGATTTATTTTAAAATCATTTAAAATTATCTGTCTTCTAATTAAGATTGAGAAATTCAGCTATAAATTCAGTGTTTGTCCCTCTGGGATGGTGTCAGGTGCTGAAGTACATGGCCACTTTCCTATCTCTGTGTACTTTATGGTGAGCTGTATGTAACTTACAGTTGAAGTTAATTAAGCCTAGAAATTAAGACTTTTTATATGAAGTGGGCTTCTAATGCAATGACTGAAGAGCTGGTCACCAGATGAACACCTAATTAAATGCAGTGAGTCCTGGGATCTTGGAGCTAGTTACATGTTTGCAGCTGTTTAATATGCTTGTGGTATTGAAATACATTTCACAAATTAGAATAGCAAAAGGTCTCCTGCCAGTATAATTAATCTCCTTTGAAGAATAGCTCTATTAAGAGATGAGTAGGTTCAGTAATGCAGAGTGTCATTTTAATATGTCAGCCTTGATTGCTAGAGCATTTAATTCTTTTATTATTTGTTATAATACAATAGACGGATAGCTAGAGAGAAGTGGGAGTGTGGTGTGGGAGAGCCAGAGTACTCAAAGCTATGTGCATTGTTTCTGCTCCCTCTTTTTGGCACTGCAGGTATCAGTGGATTTTCCTTTGCTAAATTGCTTTGCTGGTATTCAGTAATGTTTTGTTGTTTTGGTGTTTTGTTTTTTTTTAACTTTCTAAACACTGCTAATCCTACAGATTGTTTGCTGTGCTTAAACTGCATTCTTTTCAACTCTGAAAGTATTTGCAAAGCAAAGAAGATGAATTAACAATGGCAAATCTATAGAAATTAGTTTGCAGCTTCTGAAACAAGACTGATAGCTAGGCTACTTATCAGCAACAGCTCAAGAAAAGGAAATAGATAAAATTCTAATATGCCAAACTACATAAACACAACTTATTTTTAAACAGAATCTTTCAGCTTGTATATGCACCATAGTCTGCATTAATGTGTTTGCATAGCAGTTGCCACCAGATCCGTGACCTGAGAAAGAGGGCCAGGGCAGGCTGAGTGCTGTCATCATGGAATGATAGATGTTGATCTGATCTGTGTGCCTTCTAAATATATGTGAGGATTTCAGAGGATGACCTTCAGCTGATCACCTACTCTTAAGACGGATGTTTCTGATCCTAGCAGATTGAATTCTGATGGGCAGCATCCTATTTAAGACTTTTAAATCCTTAAGATAGCCAAGGAAGTAATCAGAGAAAAAGAGACATACAGTATCATTGTGGGCATCTCAGTGGTGTTTTCTGCTCTCAACAACCCCAAAATAGCAAAAAATTGGGACATTGGGAGTGTGTATAAGGAACAGAAAGATAATAATGTGGAAAAATCCCTTATTACTTTGGGGGTTAGCCTGCAGGCACTTTATCTTAAAGAGATTTAGAAGTTGGGCTGTGTTTTGAAGGCAGCTGATGTGACTGATCAGGGATATGAATGTGTTGGCTTATGATGGAAGGCATCAAGAGCATCAGGGTTTGTTAATTTCAGAAAGGAAAAAGAGCTTGTGTGGAGAAGATTGTGCTTGTTGTAGGTGAGGTAGATTGGGAGTGTCTTACTTTCAAATATTTATTTTCACAGGACAATGTGAATGAAATTAATTGATTGCCAGAAGTGACGATGCGAGGTGTTAATATTCCAGGACTGGACCATGGGTGGGCAAGGGATGACATTCTCTGCATGTTTACTGCTAAGGATGGGTTGCTCAGCTGGAGTGCTGCACTAATGCTGAATGTGTGGAGAGAGATGCGAGGGGTTTTGTGTGTGTCCCACCCCTTGACTCCCCATAGAGAGCATCTTGAGCACGATCTCCAGCATCTTGTGAAAGATACATCTGAGACCTGTGCTACCCATTAATTAGGACTACATCTCACATGCAATGCTTGCTATGTAATGCCCGGAAAAGTTTGAGATGTTCCAAAACCAAGAAACCATGCATGTTCCTTCTGCCAGCTGTGGTGATGGGGAAACATTTGAAGGATCCTGTCAGTGGAAAATTAGATGCTTTTGTGAAAGAGTTGCTGAAAGTGTTTGGTTTTTTTTTTCCTTCAGTTTTCTACAGTGCTTCCAGTACTGAACTGAAGCTTGCTGTAGTCCTTGAATGGAAAAAACGGAACATCGCTTTTGAAAATGAGGTTCAGGATTCTAACTGGGTTGTTGCAGCTCTTTTTGTGTAAACTTTCTTCCTTATATTCTGTACCACATGGTACATGGGCAGAGAGCCATTTCTTCATCTTCAGTGGTGAAGTCTGCTGACTAAGCACTTGGTGCTGTGTTATTCCTCTGATGCCAGACTTGCAAGATTTCCTTGTAGGGTTAGTCTCCTTTCAGTGAATAATTTCACATGACTTACAGTTTTACATTTGCTTCGTAAAGTAACAGTTAAAACAGAATGAGAGAATTGTGTATTCTTTGTTGTTGTATAGAGTGCCAGACAGTTTGCCTTTCCCTGGATTTGTTCTGGAAGAAGTGGTTAAAAAAAACCAGCCTCTTAAATGTTTAATAATGATCTGGAGGATAGAAAGGCTGAAATGGAAAGAATTGAAAATAACTTCCTGTGTTGAATAACACTGAGCCAGTGATGCTGCCCGTTGCGCCTGATTTATTCTGAACGTTTAGTTCCCCAGAGCTGTGCAGGTTAGGCAGTACTGAGCAGACTGGGGAAAATGGTCACCCTTGGGATGGGGGGTCCTTGGCTTCGCAAGGAAGTATGTATTGGAAACCTGGGAACTGAAACAGACTTTATGCTGCAGCATGTAATCTTTAACGTCTAGGGTGGGGTTTGCTTTTTAGATGTAGGAGAGAATATTTACTGTTTATTTGCTGGGTTTTTACTCCTTTGCTTTTTAATTTCATTTTAGATATATCAGGAATAACATAAATTACACCCAATATATAAACTTCCCCCAATAGTGTATTTCCCTTGTGTGGGTTGCTCTTCATTACGAAAGGACGGGGTGCAAATCTGTGTCATTCCTGGCTAGCAGGAAGGGTGGCTAGGTGGCTACAGATTTGGGGTTGTGGGTGACACAGTTTAGGTAACTCCCTTTAAATCCCTGCGAAAGCGAGATCCAGGCGCTGGTTCTGGTCAGGCTGGCTGTGGTGGTGGCGGTGCTGGGCTGCCATCTGCTGCTGCGCCGGCCACAGCTCGCGCAGGTCGCTCACTCGTTTGTGTAAAACGTTTTTAGAGATCACGGGAATTGTTAGTGATTTTACAGGACAGGCTTCTTATTTTGGGGATCATGTTCCACGGTACCTACTTGCTAATAGCCTCTTTGGTGTGTTGTTGTGTGGGGTTTGTTTGGGGTTTTTTTTTCTGGAGTATGAATTAGCATCATATTTTAATGCTATACTGTGATTTGCAACATTCTTCTTCTGGTAAAGAGAGATGATGGTTTGGATAGTTATGAATACAATACGTTTTTTTCTTTCTTTTTTTCTTAATTATTCTTTGGAGCTAATTCTATAAATTGTTTGCAATTCTGGAGTCAGAAGCTGTGTTGCCTGCCTGTGTTTTGGTCTATAGCCTGCTAGATGGTGCTGGAGGACTGGAGGTCTTAGTGTAGTGAATTGTGTTTTCAACACAAAATTGTGCCATTGTTACAGGGCCAACCTACAGAAGAGCTGGAGGTGTTTTCCTGTAGACTGTAGCTAAAGGAGACCTTAATTCTGTGTTGATTGTCAATTCAGTGCAGGAATTAATAATTCAAAAGGCTTGATGAAGTGCAGTGGAACTAGAAGTTCAAGGCACTTTATACTCTGCTTCAAAACCCACCCTAGTTAGAAAATTCCATCTCTGGGTTTCCTACTTAGACCCTAGGGCTTTAATGGATTTGCTGTTTATTATTTAGGTTCTCTGCTTTTTGCAGGCATCTGAGTAGTGGTTTTTAATCTCACGGTGACGAGGTCTCAGAAGGAGTGGAGTTTGTAGTGACTAGCAGGCATCTGACTAGCAAATGAAACATTGATTTGCAAAGCACAATAGCTGATCTTCCTCTGCACTCCACCTTTCTGCTCGATATGTATGCTGCCGGTGGAGGTGAGTGCATAGAGCTTAGACTTCTACCTCCTCACAAAAAAAATAGATGTAATCTCTGTCTTTTTATTGAAAAATACAGCACTAGATGGGGGACAAATCATTAATGCCAGTTGTGCACAGAGCTACCTCCTGCAGATTGGCTGGGGACTTACTACAGAAGCAGGTGTTGAATCTGGTGAGAAAACTTCATTTATGTTTGTGTGCTGATACACACAGTTGCTCTTTTCCTAAAATGTTTTGTCATAGGTAACCTTACTTTTAGTTTGTGTTTTAGGTGGTAATATGTTTATTATTTAAATGTTGCTGAGAACAGTTGAAAATATTTTTGTCTAAGAAGGATCATGAAAGTTATAGCTGATGGAGACTATAAATTGTTTTAGGGAGTAGAGAACTTTCAATACTTGACTGTACAAGTAGAATTTCATATTTTTATTTTGTTAGCAAAGCAGAAGATAGCAGAAACTGTGGTTATATGAATGATTGGATTTTATTACTGTATGAAATAATGGAAATTGTGTTTTGAAGTATCAGTTGTAACTGTAGTAACCTGAGATGGGAAGCAAGTGGATTTCCAAATTGAAACTCTGAAGTCTAAATTTATGCATACTAACTAAAAATTTGCATTTATGCTGCAGAGTCTGTGGGTGAATCTTTGACTGTTTAGGTATGTTATTAATTTTGGAAGATGTGGCTATAAGGAGATAGAAGATAGAAGATGAGTGTTGCTTGAATATTAAAGCAATGCATTTGTTTGAAGAGACTCGATTTGAAGAAGAGAGAGGCAGCAAATTCTAGACAGAGGGTTGTATGTTATTGGTATGAGCTGAATGATAAAACTTGAAGGTAATAACAAGGAATTTGGATCTGATGATGTGGAACAGCGGAGAATGAGGCCTTTGCAAAGTAGTAAATGGTACTGTAAGCAAACTGCAGAAGAGCTTCTTTGAATGTATTTAAGTATTCTGAGCAAAATTGTGAGTGTGGAGCAGTGTTTAGAGTGATTGCAGAGGCTCACCCCTGGCACAGCTTTGAGGTGTCTCTGGTAGGAAAATGAAAATGTATATACTATAATTCTCTGTGTTTTCATGATAGGTTCAGGACATATGCTTCACAGTAGCATTCCAAACTGATAGTCCTTATAGGCTTTTCACTAGTACAAGCTTCATTTTGAGTAATTCATGTGTATCTATTTAAAGAATAGTGAATACTTGTGATAAATTCTGTACTAAAGTTGTATTCAATATATCGTGCATGTTACTTAAACACAGCATCTTGCTCTGAAGAAACTTCATCATATTTCTTGAACATAGTCAGCATCTTTTTACTCACTTCAGTTAGGTGAATATAATTTTGGAGTGGATTCATTGGCTCAAAGCAGATTTTCATACTTGAAAGAAAATTTGAACACCCTTCTGTGTAACCTGAGGCTTGTCATCGGAGGAAATATGAATTCATAAAACTTGCCTTGTGATAATTGTTAGGCACTAGACTGTCAGTTTGAATGATTGCAGTTCTCATTATCTTCAGATGCTATGTGTTATTTTTTTGTCTATGAATATGTTGAATTGATTTTTTGGCACATTCAGTCAGTTCTGTTCTTGACAGCAGTACTGTTGTAGGTGTAAAGTGAGAAACTGCTGTGGTGTGCATGGAAAATTAGCTTTTTTTTGCTTGGAGAGCTGTGGGGAACTTAAGATAAAGTATAAAGAATTATTCAGACTGTCTTCAATACACATTGTCACTGAGTGAGGCTTTGTTCCATAAGAGGTATTCTGTGGTTCTTACTGACCTCTATTAAAAAACATACTGATGTAGACAATAAAAATTCTGTTTTAAAATCTAAAATAGTAAAAAAAAAAAAAGATTGTCTGTTTTATTTTGGGGATTTTTTTTTGGCAGATATTTTCATAGAAAGGCAGTGTGAGATGTCCGCATTTAGTATTTAGACTGCCTTCTGTGTCTGGTAACACTTCTGCTGTTTCCTAGGATGTGATAGTAGGAGGATCAGTCTTTGCAACTTCAGCAAATGAACTATTTCCTTTTTAAACTACTTTGTTCCAGTAATGCAAACTGGTTTGAGCGTTAGGACGTCTATAAAAATCCCCCGTAACTCTTTGACTAAGCCAAAGCTTTGGAGATGCTCTAGAAATCAGTAGCGTAATCCTCAATGCGTGGCTGCTGGTTTTTGTTTGGTGTTTTCCTGTACTGTATCACTTTGGTTTATCCAAGCTGTGCAGTATGTCTTTCAGTTTCAGCTTCAGAGACACAGTGATTGCTTATTTTACCACTTGGAGGAAAATGGGAATGTAGTGGTTTATATACTTCACCTCTGAGCAGCTGCAGCTCAGAATCTTTCCAAAGAGTTAATCTAAAATCCTTATTACCTAGAGATTACTAGAGGGGGAGAGGTGAAATCTCTTGGCAGAGATAAGTGTAGCCTTGTAAGTGAAACACAGACCTGAAGCCTGAGACTTATGCAACAATCCTGATACCTGAACTTTGATAAACTAAGATAGAGAGAGGTTAAGTCATTTGGTCATCAGTAGAACTGGGAGTGAAGCATACCTCACAGACTTTCTGTGCTGCTCAGTTTATTAATGCTCAGCACATGTTTGAAGCTCAGATGGATGGTGCTATGAAATAACTTATTCCTGCAGTCGCTGTATATAGCGTGCCTGTGTCATTCTCTTATTTCTGATTGTGTTAAAGATACTTCGATTTTTAAAGCCAGTTGTTCAAAATCCAGGGAATACCTTGATCTCATACTCAGCTTTGCTATGTTATTATTGCTAACCCGAGCATTTCTGCAGGAATTGAGGGTTTTAAACTCTTCCCTGGTGGGAACTGCAGAGTCCTTGTGCTGTGAGAACATGAGGTCTTAAGTCGGAATAACCATTACACTAGCAAGCTTGATTTAGAGTCAATATCTGGAGTTCTTCCCTTTGTGAACAAAGACTAGGAAAAACAATGGCCAAGCTGTTTTTTCAAAGCTTTGTTTATTATAGAAATAGATGAGCAGAATTCTTGTATTGTGGCTTTTTGGATTGATCAGAATTTTTTCCACTGAAAGCAGCTGTGGCAGCTAAGTATGTATAGTATAAAATCTACTGAGAGGTTGCCTTGTGTGTTGAAAACAAACCAGCTTACTTTAAGCTGTTTTATTAGTAAATAGTGTGCAACAACTAAGTGAGGTGCTTCTCGCTTTTTTAGCTTATTGCAGTGACCGAGACTCCACGTGTATGTCATGAATACAGAATGCTGTCACGTTGAGACCATAGTGCAAGTATGCAAAAATGTGCGTCAGTGTGAACTTTAAGTTGTTGGCAAGGAGGAAATGTTTATAATGGAGGATTGAAAGATGTGCAGGGTTTCAGATCTGTCATAAAAGGATGTGAAAAGTAATTAACCTAAAATAACCTTTAAAATATTTTTTGAGCCTGATAAATTAAATGAGCTGTTGAGATAACTTAATGAGAGATTTTCATTTTATACCTTAAATAATATCCTATTAAAATCCTCAGGATTTTGCTTTGTTGTGGAATCCACTGAGACTTATATTTTCACAATGACCTCATGATTCAGTAACATTGTTAATATATTTGGTGCATATTTGAGGGGTAAGGTCTAGGTTAATGGCAGCATTTGTTCTTTAAGTGCTGGAAGCCTCAAAGCCCTAATTGAAGATTTGAATGTTCAGACCTCATTATTTTAATGTGGTCATACAGTATAGTGACAGTAAAAGTAGTTATATGATGAACTCCTATGACAGGGTTCATAATTTGTCCATGAAAACAAATTATTATGTGAAACTTGCAATTAAAATTCTCTGCCTTGGAGTTTAAATAAAACATGAAACTTCAGGTCTAACATTGTTTCTGTGTTTGTCTTCATTCAAAATTAGAAATGAGTATTTGCATGCCCTTAATACAGAGACTACAGCTATGTGGTTTGTTGGCACAAATAAAGATACTGGGGATGCACTAAATTTTTCACACAAAGGCTCCTAGTTAGATACTTTGTGACATATTTGTGTCAAGTAGTTAAGTCTGCAGAGGTACTTTTGGCAAATTTGCATCTGGGTTTTTCTAAATATTGATAATTGAATTAATTTAATGGATGAGCTGTTGCCAAGGAAAATACATAGTGTGCTTATCACAGTGTCAAGAATCCAAGGATTGAAGACAAGGGTCAGAATGTTCATTTCTGCTCGCATTTCATCAGTGTGCTAACCTTGGTTGCCCCTTCGCAGCTTTGCATACTGCGCTGACTCTAGTGTGGGCTAGATCCCTTTTAAGATCTCCATGCCTGTTCTGATGTTCCTAAGCTCTCCTTTCCATCCTGTGTTCTCTCAGAAGTGTTTTCCTCTGTGGTTTCCTCTACCCCAGAAAACAGGAAAAAAACTTCCCCATGGTAAAAATTGGAAAAGCTGTGTTTTTTAACTGCCTCGTGCACAAGTGTACTTCTGCTGTGACCTCCCTAATGCCTCCCCACTCTAAATTCTTTGGGCTGTGGACTAGTGCTCTGGGAATCTTAATGTGAAAGCTAGAGAGCTGTGTCTTGTATTACAGTTTTACTGTTGCTCAAAATTTGCATGTCTCTTCCTTACTGTACAGTTACTAGTTCTGGTACAACCTTTATTTCTGTAGCTAAATGAGCGGTGCTCTGAATTGTGGAGTTTTGATCCACAAGCTCTTTGACTCTGCTCAGATGACAGCATGCAAAGTAAAATTACGTTTGTGGGTATTAAGTCTTTAGAAAGAAAGTAAAATGTAGGATGTTATGAATTTACAACACATCCATGCATTTCTTATCAAAGAAACCTTAAATATTTCATTGGTCTAAAATAATAACAGTCAGATAAATGTGGCAAGATAAGCTGATGAGGTATTTGAAAGAAAAGAGGAACAATTTGTAATATAACGTACATGCAGAACTGTCTGAATTGAGGAAAAGTACTGTGTCAACATTGTCAAATTGTATTGATCAGGCATCAGCATCAGTCCTTATTAAATAGGCAGATGTTTAAAGTGGTATATTCAATAATGACATCTTTTTATTTTCTATATGATTACTTGCCTGCTGACATGTCTATTTTCTCAATGTAATTTACATACTGTGTTTAAAGTGCTGCTGACTAAGAAATAGTTGAATTATACCAGACGTAGAATAGAAAGAAAATCAGGCTTTCTTATGGCTGGTATGAACAAGTATGAATATCTGGTAATATCTACAAACAAAACAGTGGATTTATGTCCCACCTCAGTTCCAAGAGAGCACTCTGAAAAACTGAATGGAATACTTTTATCTCTCCTTTTTTTTTTTTTTTTTTTCAAATGCTAAAGGTTATTTAGAAATCAGTTATATGTAGATTAGATTTTAAAAGAAAATGGCAGCAAATCTTTGTGTAAATGAGAGCTGTGTGAAACCTTGGAGAACCGTGTTCCGTGTGAATTATGGTCAGAGAGATCTGTGGTATCAACTAACCTGGGAAAGTGTCAAGAATAGATTAAAAACAGTTTAACTGGAAGGGTACTTGGCCATTAAACTTGACTCTATGATGATGTGATAGATAGCTCTTGCTGTTCTAATTGCTGAATTCCTCTATTTTTCTGCAAGCAAAAGGTAAACTGCTGCTCTTCCCTTTGGCTTACTATGAATTGCAGTAATTTCAAGGAAAAGGTGTTGTGGTGCCTAATGTCTTCAATGAAGTACATTCACGATGCACACCCTTCCATCTGCTCTCTGATTTCTTTTTTGCCCAATTATTAACAAGGCTTTTGCCATCAGGCTTCGCCTGCATTATATGAAGTCTCCACCTGAAAACAGGTCATGGACAACCATTAGTAATTGTTAGTTCTATTTTTCCTTGCACATCAGGAAACTTCTCCAGTACTGTAGGGGTTCAGAAGTAGCTAATCACAATTTCACATTCTGGAGCAAGCAGTTAAAGGTTGGTTAAACTCTATTTTGCGTTAAGTAAAATGGATGAAGTTGATTTAACTTCATTTCACCTAAAGTACATAATTAAGCTTGTCCTTTTTGTTATAAGCTTCTGTTCTGCGTTGAATCCCTCAGTTAAGAGTAGTGGAAAGTGTGTAATAATGTTCACTACCCATAAGTATAATTATTACATCTTTTTACCATACATTTTACAGGTAATTACTTTAATCCCATAAAGTGCTCAAATCCAGACATGCCTATGCGAAGGACTGGCTGCCTCATTTATGTGCAGTTCTGTGTCTCAATGTTGCATCCTCAGAGGAGAGGGGAAGGGTTAACGAGGTTGGGGTTGTGGCTTGGGTGCTTCTGTGTGTTTAAAGACCCTCCTCCCTGTTCCCATTTGGAGCAGGCATCAGTGAGTAGCACAGACCACCTAAGCATTGGAACTTGGATCTAATTAAGTAGTAGTAACCTGGAGCCTGTATTACAGTGTGATGAGGATTAGGTGGTGCTGACTGTAGTGTGCTGAGGAAGATGGGACACTGTAGAAGAAAATATTAGTGGGAGACTTCAGTAACTTGTATGCAGACCGGACACATGCCATGCTGGGACATGATGAGAGCAGACTTTCAGTGACTGTTTCATAAGACAGATCAAGCTCTAGCGAAGAGTCCATGGGAGGAGAGGTAACATTGCTTTTATTCTTAGCAGTGCTCAGTTCTGGTTCAAAATGCAGGTCAAAAAGCTACCATAAAGGCTGAAACTGCATTATATGAATGCGGAGCTAAAAATAGTAAAAAAAAAAAACTTGCTAAAATTGTTTTCAGTTTCAAAAAGATAAAGTGATTTAGCAAGAGAAAGCTTGTTGAAGAACAAGGAACATCGGCTAAGAGACCTGCATCTTTGTAGTCTCCATGGAACTGAGTTAAGGACCTCTTATTCAAGACAGAGAAATGCAGTGTGCCCCCCTCCTACCCCTGAATAAGAATGGTTAAAGGGAAAGTGGAGTGGTTAAAAACAGAATAAAGAAGATTGTTAATTCAGTGAGTAAAAGGAGATAATATTACATCTTTAAAATAATTCAAGGATGAAACATGTCAACTACTACTTGTGCTGTGTTGCCAATTGCTTAAAATTAGTTTCAGTGGTTGAGGACTGGAAACTGGCAAATGTGATACCGATACCCTTAAAAAAAGGGATCCAGGAGAGATGTGTGGGGTTACGAATTGCCGATGATCCTTTCATGCTGTAGTTGCCAGAATCCTGATTCCTATGAGTGTCATTTACCATTTGGTTGCATTAGCACAATATTTGAATAGAGCAGCCTTAGCAAGTCATTCAGATAACCCTGACAGTGCTGACCTCACTGTTTATACTCTGCTATTACAGTATCTTTCTCATCAGTGGTTTTATATTTATTTCTAGGTCATCAGTTAAAATGCTGAATAATGTTATATGCATGACTGTTTTGTTGACACAGAATGGTTGTATTCAGTAGCAATTCTTCTTCTGACAGCTACTTTTAAATATGAAATTGATTGGCAGGTTCTTTACCCAGAAAGTTTTGCTGTTTCCTACAGATACTTTTTTTTTGAAATGTAGTTTTCAGGCATAATTCTAAGTCTGATGTCTACATTTGTTTACTTTACCAGCAGAGGCAGTAATTTAAACACCCTGATCCCTTCCTCCCCCATCCAAAAGTACATAAGAACTCTTCTCAGAAATTGCAGTGATTTATTTGTAACCTTATTTTTCCATAAAAGTCTCAATGACTGATGTGACTTCTACTTTTTCTTTAATTGGAAAAGCTGATAGAGGATTAAAATAATGATTTTGCTGGTGATTGACATCATCCTAGCTGCTCTGAAGCCTCCTCGATAATCTGCTTACTCCTTGACTCTTGTTTGGCTGGGTAGGAATGGGCTTTTTTGGACTTTTCCTCTCCCTCCTGTTGCAAAAGAAGCTTTGAAGGTGGTACTGGGAAGGAAAGGGGGCTGCTAGTGTGGGAAATTCAGGAGCACAGAACAGAGAGCAGGCTGCTACAATAAACTGATAATGCTGATGTCTGATAACTTTGAGGTATGTTTAGAATTGTGCTGCTCTTGTTTGTGTTTTGTCTGTTGCAGCTCACACTTCCATTTAGTTGCTTTCTACTTCAGTGACTTCAGAAGGAAACCTGAAGAGACAGGTTTCTTCAGCTTTGTTACCCATTCTGGAAGGAGCTTCTCCTTCCCTTGAATTACACCGTGACTGTACAGATTTGTGTTCTGCTGTGAGATCATTTTGTCAATACAGGCTTGTTTACTTCACAACTTTGGCAATTTTGGAAGGCTCCTTTCAGTATTAAACCACCCACCTTTTGCATTAGCAGATTATTTTTCAGCGTGAAGCTGTGTATTGCTACTGGTGACTGCCAGTGTTTGTTTCTTCTATGAAGACCTAATGTTTTGGTAGAATTGAATTCTCTGTTTTCTAATGTAGTTTCCTGCATTAATTAGTTTCTTTCTGGATCCTGTCAGACTCAGTATGATACCAGTCTTCTCAGAAGCTTTTTTTATTGATGTGTTCAGAAAAGGCTCTACGTTCATGGAAAGAATTTTCTCTAGGGGTGCTGCCACAACTCAGAAGACCAACAAATCTTATGGCTTTGTACTTGAGAGTAATCAAACTGGCACTCATCATCATTTTGTTTCTTTAGAGCTGGAACAGATTGGTAGATGAATATGTGTTTTTGTCATGGTCTTTAACCAAAATTGAAAGTAATGATGTAAATGATCGTGATTACCAGAAACACTGAGCAGCCATAGGGAATCAAAGTTGCTGAATTGTTCCTTCTTTCCCAGTAACTTCCAAATCACTGGCCAGTTTCATCCAGGCTTGAAAAGAAGAAATGTCAAAAATACTTGTAATGGTGATTTCATAAGAATTGGAACTGAGTAGGAGACACCCCCTCACATTCTCTGAGAGAGACAGTTCATTGTTTATTGTGGCTTGGCAGCACTGGTTGACACTCAAATACCTCAGCTCTCGATTAGCTGGGGAAGACATTGTCACCAGTTGGGTGGGGGATGAAACGGGAGAGCCAGAGCTACCTCTGTGAGGACTATGGGAGGAAGCAAGATGACAAAAAGACCAACTTGAGTCTGTAGGAAACTGGGTGTCTAATTCTATTGCTTGAGAAGCAGCTTGTTTTATTGCAGTACTGAAAGAATCTGACATCCCTCTGTTTCCAAGGACTTGGATGTAAGTGACCTAACTCTGGGCAAGGTTGGAAGGACAGCATTTGAAATGCTCCTTTTAATGCTTCCTTCTGTTTGGCGTATTACTTTTACTGTGGAAGGAATGGCAGTGTGCTAGTCCAGCAAATTGAAGAGCTTTCTGCATTCTGCCTTTGCAGTTTTCTGTGGTTGTCCCAAGCTGAGCCTGCACTGAAAGGTTAGCCCAAGGAAGTGGTGGGTGTCTTTTCTGGACTGTAAATCTGACCTTCCAGAAAGCAGGGAGAGGCAACCCTCACATTTTGATTGTGCGTATTGGAGCAGAGCATACTTGTGGTATCATCTGCAGTTTATTTCTTTGCTTTTCATTACTGAAGACATTAAAAAAATCAGTATTCTACAAGCTTGAAAGAGAGACTATTATCTAATTGGCTTTTGGTTAGGAGGATACTGATTTCTAGGTCAATGTAAAACAAATGAGCATTTAAATTGAAGAGGAGCAGCTGTTCCAAAGCCCCTTTCCACAGTGCCTGGTTTTGTTAAGGATAATTATGTCTAATTTTAAATTATGATAGCTTTGAGTATTGAGCTTTGCCTTGTTACATCCACTAGCTCATTCTCCTTCATCAGTAAGAATGTTCCATCATGGAGCTAGGTTTCTGATTGGATTTATTTTTCTGGGCCTTTTGAATTATGAAGAGAATTACAGCTTTAAAGATGGGGTTGTCAACACTTTCATACTGATGTTACCATATTCCCATTTTATTTTTTGAGGTTTCAAATCAGGTATGATATTGTTTGATTCCTGTGGAAAGATACCGCTGGGAAAATACATATTTATGTAAATGTGTAAGATTTTTGTTCATATTTTTAGCTTGAAAATGGATATGTTAAACTCTAGTGCTGAAAAATCCAAGAAAGCTCTTGTCAGCCCTTGCGAGGAAACATATGCTAAAGATGTCCTGTGGATTACACACTGGTTGTTTCAATTAACACATTGATATTCTCTGTCAGTTCTTGAGACAAAAGCCTAGGTGACAATTCAAATGATGCATAAAAATAATATTTCAATTTTTTTTCTGGCGCACTTAGTATTTTTTTTAAATCAAGAACAAAAGATTTCAACTGCTAAGCTCAATGTTATATTAGTAATTCAGTAAGATGTCTGAACACTTTAAAGAACATGTATTGTAAAAATATAGCTGCTGCAGTGAAGCATGTTTGTTTTTATGAAATGTTCATTGCTGGACATGGCAGTATTGTAGTGTCACGCATGAAAATTGTGTGTTTTAGTTGAATTTGAAGTAAAATGTAACTATATCAAGAGATACAAAATATATATTATTTCTGCATTTTAATGTGAAATCCAAGCATTTTTTTACCTGCTAGTTTTATGGAAAGAGGTTGTCTTTAAAATAATGAATGTCACCCTTTCCCCTGGAGAAATATTCTTTGAGACTCTTAAGTCAACATCTCTTACTGTCTTTGTTTCTTCTACCCTGACTAAATGTAATAGGTTCTGTTAAACAAAACCAAAAAATTTTGAGAGATTGCCAAATTATTATTCATCTGCTTTCTTTGAGAAAAACTAGCTTTCAAATTAAAAAAAAATAACAGCAGAACTCATAAAAATGAGAGGTCTGACACAGATCCTGGAGGAGACGAAGAATTACAAAAAATACTTGTCATTGCACTGTAAATCTTTGAAATCCTGAATGAATTTATTATTTTATCTTTCAGGTTTTTTCTTCTAGTTTAGCAGATAATTGTTGGTAAAAGGGAGATCTATAAAAAACGAGGAGCTTTTAACTTGTCTTGCATTTTAAACAGATGACAAAATGGTGAGAAGTGAATAGCAAAATTTTGTCTGAGACCAGAAAAGGAAGAATAGCAATCTGTCAGAATCCGTCAGCAAAAACCTGCTGTGAGACACCTCCCTAGATCTCAGTGTAAGGTTAGTCTGGTGTAGACAAGGAGAGTAGGGGAGAGTAAAAACCCTCTGACTCCAAATGTTTTGGCTTATTATCCTCAAGCGTTCATTTCAAAGGCAGGGTTTAAATGTGTCATGTTGGTCTAAGCAGACAAAATAGCATGATCTTTGGAGTCTTGTCCAGGCATTTTAATGTCAGCTGGAAATGAAAGAAAAATTCAAGGTATATTGAAATGAATTGCGTGTGGTTTGAGTTGGAAATCAGTGCTGTGGACTCCATTCTGAGCAGAATAATTAAGGGAAAATAAGTTGTTGAACTTTCATGGCTTTTTTCCTAATGGGTGTGTTTGACAGTATAATTCATTATTTGTATATGTTTTGCTAGTGTAATAGAAGATGTTCCTTGTTTTGAGAAGTGTCAAGTGCTGGTTCTGAAGAATTGAGTGTCCAAAATGACAATTATCGTGTAGATACAAGTGAGAGGAAAATAGTGAAATACAGCTTGGTATAGTCTCATAGCTCTGCAATTCTGAAAGTAATTCTGTGTAAAATTTGTCTAGCTTGTACTTCAAATTCAATTGTGGCTTTATTGATGAAGTAAGAATCGGAAGCAGTAAATTTGGGAAGAGTTTACAGAAAAGGCAAAGATGTATATGTGAAGCACTGCTGCTGCGGTGAGGCTGCAGGAAGAGTACAGTTAGCCAGGAGTGTGGAAGAACTGAAGAGGGTAGTGGAGGAAATTGATGGATAGTAAAATTTTGGGAAAGTTGCTCAGCATGTGCTTGCATGAGGTATGAGATATATCTGTAATTTGTAGCTTTTATAGAACCAGTTTTTATGGCAAAATAGCTCCTGAGCTAACTGGGTTCATGATGTCTTTCCTGAGGGATTCTTGGAACTGCAGGTTTTGCTTCTATAAACTTTTCAGTAAATAGCAGTACCTTTCATTAGGGAAACACACCAAAGTTGGTATTGTGCCCTTGAGCTTTGGTTATGTTACCATCCTAATTAGAGGGATTCACTGCTGATGTTTAAGTCTGCATGTCCCTAAAGCATAAGGGTTGTCTTATAATAAGGTAAGAAGAATTTGGATTTTTGGTAATGCCATCTAAATGTTTATTGAACAGAAATTATATTTCTTCAGATTTGAATTTGTAGCTTATATTGATAAAGGGTTCTCTGCTTATTGAAAAGAGTTTCTTTTAAAAATGGTATTGTATTTGAAATGAAGCATAAGAAAAGCTCATTTTCATTCTGTTCTAATGCTAGTTTAACTTCAGAACAAGAATGTTTGCATAGTGAATTCAACATCTGTAATTATTAAAGTTTAAATGAAGATTCCTTTCCAAAGATGTTAGCTTTTGAAGAGGCTTGAGCCAAGGCACTTGTTCCTGCTTGGGAGGTGGTGTCCCTTCGACTGTACCTTCTACGGTACAGTAGGAAAGCAGTTGGTCTGTAGATGAATGAACTCCTTCCTCTGCCCTTGTCGACAGCAAATTTACATTTGTATGGAAGATGAGTGGGTGTGCTGCCTTTCATAACGTGTTGAATGTGGGGGATGGGGCAGGCTTGCCCAGGAATCTAAACCTAACAAACTGGCAACAGAAAATGCACTGTGAAAGCCTGATTATTGTGTAAACCTTGAGGAATTTGGACATTTTTGCAGCATTTCTTCTCCCTGGGACCAAGCCCCATAGGCGGAGTTTATTGTGCTTCGGAATGAGTTCCTATTGTGGTTCACTGTTAACGCACAGCTTTGCTCCAAAGGTCTTAGTTGATCAAACTGAATCTTGTAAATAAGCAGGAAATCCAGAAGAAATCCAGACAAGCTGTCAGGCGAGTTTTCTTAGGTTGACTGCCAAGTTGTTTGGTTCGGCTTTTTCTCTTTTTTTTTTTCCCTTCACTTTTTTTTTTTAAACAAGTTACCTCATCAGCCTACCTTGTTTCAGTCGTCTGTCAGTTTACCTCAAAGGGACACAGTTTTTAAATCTCCAGATAAACATAGCTTGATCAAAATAAATTAAAAAACCCAAACACTTAAGTTTCAGATTGACAGTGAAATATTTGGCTCATTTTGGTTGCACAGACATATGTTAGCAAAGACTTTTTAAAAAATCCACTGAAATTGTCAGCAGATAATCTTTCAGAAAGTGATCTCTTTCCTGGCCGACAATATGTTATGTAAGGAAATGTTGTAACTTTAAGGTTTGCCAGCTTATCTTTAAGCTTGATGTTCTGTTCCTTTTAGTTTTGAATAAATAGAGTAAGAAATATAGTGAATTTAGAATCTTAGTATTTTAGATCAGGAAATTGTCCAAAAAGTTCCTTGATAGTAATAAAAGTTACAATAGGAAGCATTGCATCTTGTTGCAGACAGTTGAAAAGCTGTTGGTGTTTTTAGCCCGATTTTTGGATGGGAGTACACTTTTTATATGGCAAAGCACTAATAAGTCTTCATCATTGGATCATCCTATCATGCAGTGTTGATGTCTGTCACGCCATGTCTCCCGTGATGGTGGCCCAGTTGTGCTGAGAGGCCTTCTGGTGGTTCTGTAGTCAATACTAAGTATCACAAGTGGCTTAATATCCTTTCCAAGTTGTCAATGTAAGTGGACGTAGACATTTAGTGTTATGAGTTTGTGTGCAGCTATTGGATTCACTTAAGCTTTACTAGGCAGTACACAGATTTTTGTTCTACAATGTAACAATTTGATTGCTAATATAACCTTTACTGGTTTTGCTTTTATGGTTGTGGTGGGTTTCCGTTCTGACGCAGTGGTACAGACCACAAAAGATGGCAGAATGCAGTGCCAAAAACCTGAAAGGACTAGGAAGTCATAGCAAAATTAATTGCTCTCTTCTTCATATTGTAGTTAATTCTTAATAAACTGAATGTAACATTTTCCATGAATGTTGAGTGATTCCTGAAATGTACCTCGAGTTTCAAGTTACAATTTCAGATACATAGAAGGTATTTTATATTCAGTATAGACAGTACAACAAGCAAATTGAATGCAGCTCAAAGATGAGCCATGATTCTACACGGATACATCTTTGTGCATATGTATATGTGCACTCTAATATAGTAGATACAGACTCCTTTCTTATTTATCCCCCTTTGGAACTGCTTTGGTGATTAGAAAATGTGGATAATACCATAATAGCTTATTCACAATGTCTCAATTATTTTTTTTAAGATATATTGTACATAGGAACAATCACACCACTTCACAGTGACTTCCTGTCGTTATTGCTTTCCTAACTGTGAAATTGGTTTGCCTTTGGTCATCTTCCACTGATGCAACCTGTGGGTTACAGCGTAACGAAGTCAATGGGTGCAAAACTTCAGTCATCTTCAGACAGTTATTGGAACTGTCTAACCTCTCCAATTTTCCTTCTCCAAAACAGAGCAGTAATAGATTTTTGGTAGCTGGCAGTGGAATGGGGTCTGAATCAGCATGGATGAGAAGAAATTTCTTCCTATTGACAAAAATGAAATGCTGACTGAAATCTAAATGCAGACCCCTGCGAGAGTTTTCCTCTGAGAGGTAGGGTTGGTTGCTGTCTAGCATGTAAGGAACAAAATTCCAGGCCCTCTTAATATTTTTTAATGTTTTGTCATACTTACGATCTTTCCTGTGATAGTTAAAGAGTTCCTGAAGTCTTTTAACTGTGATAGTTTTCTACTCTGAAAACTTTTTTTTGGATATTCCCATCAATCCTCACCTTGAAATATAGGTAACAGACATGATTTTCCGTAATGATCTTATCAATATGATCTACAAAGACAATACCACTCATTTATGATGTTACCTTTGCACTCTCTACTTAAATAAAAACATAGAATAATTACACTGGGTGAGTCCATTAGCTTATCTCTGACAGCAGCTGATAGCAGATGTCTAAGGCAGAATGTCTTCCCAGAACACGTGCAGCTCCTTGTGACTCTTGGGTTGTCTTCAGTTTATTTTCCTTTAATAGTTCTCAGCAAGTTCTTCAATGAACTTGGCTAAAGGCCTTTAGC
>VZZY01004388.1:246793-283428 GCA_013400335.1 Eurystomus gularis
TTATGGCTGGCGTTATCTCGGTTCCGGTTTCCTGGAGGATTTATGCCGAATAGATTTATGGGAAATCGAGTTCTTTTGCTCACTGTTTTAATAAGGCAGAAAAAATCATGTGGTCGGTCCACCACAAGGCCTTTAGCTATGCTGTGATTTTTGTTTATCCTCCCCCCCCCCAGCCATTTACAGCAAGAAATAGCCCTATGTGTCTGTTGTGTAAAGCAGTATCTCCTTTTGTTTCTTTGGAAATTGCTTCAGGCATCATTTAATTCATCCCAGTATTGGCAAGCTGATAAACTGTCCTTCCCTAGTCCTTCCATACTTATCAGACTAACCATTGCCAGAACGTACTTCCCGCAAGTCCATGGCTCTTTCCATATCTTGATGTCTTCAAATTAAGATTGAATAGCTTTTTCAGAGAGAGCTGGAGCCAAACCAGAATTGGATGGATTATATCTGAATGATCCCAATACTACACTACTCTTTCTTTCATTGCTGCAGAGCAAAGCAAAATTTTCCCTCATTTGTTAATTTGATGAAGGAAGGAATAATTCAGTTAGGCGCTTACTGAAGTTACTGGTGAATAAACTTTGAATTCCCTTTTTTCCCTCCTTCCTAATTTTTTTTTTTTTTTACTAAAGTTGACTGTTAAGGTGGATACTGTGATTCCTAAAGGATTCAAATATTGCATGATCTCTGTATATTTAATTTTTCTTCTGATAAACAGATACTTTATTAGACCCTTTCTAAATGCTGCCTACATCTGAAAACTGTTTGAGAAATTTGTTTTATGAGTTTTATTTTTTTATATAACTGATAAAATTACATTTGTGTACTTCCGTTTCTTTAATATCTTTCAGTAGTATATCTCTTAGGGAAATGTCTTATACAAACGCATTCTCATCCTTCCTTGGAGTCTTACCTGCAGACCTTTTAGGATGTTAAAATGAGGATGATGTAATCTCTTCATGAAATGACAGATAAATTTCTACAGGTATATTTTAAAAGAAAAATTTTCCATGTCATAAAGTTGCTTCTAAATTCCATTTGTCCTTTGCGTACTAGGTATCCTCTCCTACCCGCTTTCCTCATTGCTTTTCTGTGGTAGATTTTGTGGAAGAAAAAGGGAGAGTGCATGAGTGTTAACAGTTAAATAGGAGGGAAGAAAACGTGGTCACCATATTTGGGATCTTTTCTGGTGGTGGTTTTGATCTGACATTTAAATAAGAAATGTTTGCTCTGAAGAAGGGAAGGGCAGTGGGAGGCTAGAGGAAAAACCATGCCTGCTTTTTCGCAGCAGCCCTGATTGGCTTCTCTACCCTAGAAACTGGGTAAGTGTGGCAGGCAGCCAATTTGAAAGCATTCTCCCCAAGAAAGCTTGAAATTTGGAAGAGAACAGATGATTCTCATGGTATTTTGAGACTCGTGCCAGCCTCCATCAATTATAAGTCACTTGTGAAGACGTTTTGAGAATTGGCAGTGTCTGAATATTAAGGTAAATAATCCAGGAAGGATTAGATGTATATGTGCTAATGAGAACGTTTTTAGTTCCGTTGTAGAAATAAGTGGGGTTATATACTACTGTTATCAGGCTTAAACCTTTCCATTTAGTGGTGGATTTAGGAGGAAAATACATTGTGAATGGTATTGCATAATTGTTGAGCTTCCTCGATTCCTCTCACAGCATATGTTGTTTAATGCTGGTGGCCTTAGAAGAGGGAAGATCAATGATCCAGTTGGTGCCTGGTCTAATGTAAATATTCCTAAAATCTATTATAGACTAAAATAAACTGAAAAAAAATGCATGTAATGTGTCTGAGTATGCATGCAAAAATGTTTTGTTTCTATGGGATTTTAAAAGTAAAAGTGGCATTTGTTTGACACTGATGTCTGATAAGTGAAGTCTTTGCTATATTTTTGGTATATTTTTGGTATATTTTTCCAAGGAAGCTTAGTTGGTGGCAAATTGCAGGAAGTAATGCCGAAATCCACCGTAAATACCACCACAGTGAAGGAATATGATCATCTTATATTTCAGTCTGCCTTTAAACAGAGCTTTATCTCTATTTTTATGTTGCTGTTCCCCCAGCGTCATATGCTTCAGTTCTCACGCAGAGTTCTGTGCGTGGCTTGATGTTTCCCAGCTCCGTTTGCCAAAGCAGAGACTGTTCCTTTAAAACCAGGGGCTCGTTGCGTTGTTGTTACTAGCTGCTGCTTTTTAGCTGGTACAGTATACTCCATGCAAATGAGCTGCCTGCTCAGCCCCTGCGCGGCTGCTTGCCCTGCTGGGGAGCTCACAAAGACTCTGCAGACCTAATTCAGCATTCAGTTGTTTAAAACGGCAGATGGAAGGAGGTATCGGCAAGATGAGGATTTATTAGCTACTCGCAATAAAAGACCACACTCGCTCTGCAGAGGATCAGAAAAAGCCTGGTGAATGGGATTGAGTTGTATCTGCTTTCAGCTGACTTTACAATGATGTATTTAGCTCATGTGACTCGGTCACTTAGCATGAAGATCAGCTAAAGATTTCCATGTGTGTATATATATATATATATTCCTTTAAGCACCATCAACCTGTGTGCTTGCATTGAGACTTTTTTTTCGGTTTGCAGCTGTCATAACTGTGGGAACAGGGACGCTTCATCAAGCTGTGGTGGGCAGCCGGCGGTCTGGGCTCTCGTTGTTGCATTTGTACACTTCAGGATGTCTGGCTGAAATCCCCTCATAAACACAGCTCTTGATGAAGTTTGATTTCTTTTCTATATCTTGTGAAGTCCTTTAGAGGCTGGAGTTAGGTTCTTTTGAAATACGGTATTTATATTCAGAAGTTATAAATAGGATCTTCCGAAGCTTTTCTCAGGAGATGAAATCTGTTGCTTTAGCTTTCGGCTAAAAAAATGGAAGGTCGTTGTGGCAGTAGGTTGTTTGTTACATTTGCAATATTTCCTTTTTTAATACAGAAAGGGCATGTGCAGGACAAAGACTCATTGACATGCTCAGTAATTTAAATAATACTAGGATGACCATACCTATATTTTAATTCTTGTTGAAATGGTGTTTGTTATAACTAGAAGTGTTATTGTTGTTTATTTTTCAACACAGGCTATAAGCTCATATTTTAAAATGGGATTGGGATAATCTACATAAAGGGGCAAAGCCTTTTTTGACCTTGCTGGAGTTGTCTGTGTGAAGGTACCTGGAAAACAGAAACTGCAGGTCAGACTGAAAAAGCCTCAGCTGCGCTGTGCTTTTTTCTTTTTCTTTTTTCTCCACTTTTTGCCATGGATGACGATGAGGGAAGGGCTTCTCAAGACAGCTCTGTCAGTGATGAATAGATGAATGAATTCTTAAATGTTCAGAACTTGCAACATGTGCTCCAGACCCCTCAGCATGTAAGAGTCGCAAGATCTCAGCAACGAACTAAAGAATGTGCCGTGTCTGCTGCATACGAGGAGACCAGCATACCTCAAGAGATAGCAGGAACAAAAGAATGTGTGACAGTATCTGAAGAATCTGACATATGCTTTGTCGTACAGAGGAGTAAAGGAATTTTTCAAAACTTGGAAAAAATAAAATTTCTATTTTTTCATAGTGAGGTTTTACCGTATTAAGTAGTACTGTATCCTGTGTGTCCACTGAACTGATTTTTTTAGTTAAGTGTGTTTTTTAAAGGAAATGTGACCTGGATTTTGTGAGCTTATTATAAACAGTAAATGAAGGCAGCTGTTGTAGTTTACTGATCCCTTATAACAGCTCAAGTAAATTGAAATAAAGCAAAAATGTGTGTGTATGGGATCTGAATTAAATTCCACTCTTTGGCCTTACATGGAACTGTGGATTATTATATATTTCTAGATAGTCGTGTGTATGAGGACAATCAGACATCCAACCTTGAAAAGATTTAGGAAAGTCAAACAGATTTTTTCCAATGTGACCTGCTAAATCTGCCACAAAAGAGGCAGGCAAAATTACATACAGATAGTCAGAGACCGTGGCTGCAGTTCTTCATGGCAGGCAAGTGAAAGACCATGTCCTATTTTTAGCGAGTGGACAGAGGCGGGGTAAGAGGGTGAAAAAGTTTGAAAATAATGGACTTCTTTAGCAGTTAGAGAGCAAAGCTAGCCGGAAGCAAGCGAGCTTTAGCAAGAATTTGTGATCAGGAGAGCTGAAATATGGATGATTCAAGTATTCTTCGAAGAAGAGGGCTGCAGGTAAGTGTAACTTCAGTCTACCTTTTTTTCCCCTCCTGCTTGTAATGTCGACAGTCTCGTAAAAATGCTGACAGTCTTTGAAGTAAATCAGGTTGATTGAAAACATCACAGTGGTGCTAGAATTTGAGTTTTTCTGTTTCTACCTGGTGTAAATTTTATTAATTAAAAGTAAGATTTTTGTATAAAGTAATAAAATATAGCATGTTAATATCCTGGTTTATATCCAATAGTCTTTCTTAAGGAAAGAAGTGAAGTCTAAACTATGACACCTTATTTTTGAAACTTGACTTTTACAGACACTTATAAAAACCTGGTGACTTTTCAGACTTGCCTTAGAGTAGCCATAGTTCAGTACTATTTAGAAATTAAATGTCAAAGCACAGTGAATATTCTCACTTATGTTAGCGCTATGCTTCTTTAATATTTTACATGCACAGTAATCCAAAACCAGAATGCAATTGTACAATGCAAACAATATTTAAATGTTATTTTCAACAACTAACCTTAAGTTGAAATAAATACTCCAGCAGTTTGTTTTGAACTTTGTCATACTAGTGCAGTTTTATTTTGTAGGGATGCTGTGGAAGTTCTATTCCACTGCAGTAGTATGACAAATACGGTAATCTGTATTAGTGTCAATGGCGTATGACGACTGAACTGATTCTTCTGGAGTAAAACAGCTGGAAGCGAGTGAGCTCCAAAGTCTTGCGTGAGCTGGGCATGGAATAGATATTTTTGCTTGAAAGCACCATATTCCATTTTTTTGTTTGTTTGGCATTGTAATGGGATATAGCCTATTACATACTTGCTAGCATAAGTAATTGTTTACAGACCATGAACATTCCCTATTAAACAATAGGACAGGCATGGTTAATTTAACTTCCTTTGAGGAAAGTAAATTTACCATTTTAACATACTGCCATTCATACTTTACTGACACTTTAAGGCAATTACAGAATAATTGTTGCGTTATCTGACTATGTTCTATGTCTCACCTTTTTATATTTTGTGCATATTTTGATTTTTCTTTGTGGCAGCTTATTAATATTACTGAAATAACTTGGCACAGCGTGCTGCATATAACATACTGGCAGTCTGTTATGGTAGTGCCTTTGCTCGTGATAAAATTAGCTGTGTTGAATTTTTGTATAACTGAGTATACAGAAATAAGTAAGATTGGCTTTGGATAAACTGGTATTTATTTTCAAGGTATTTACCTAGTAAGAACTTCATAACCAAGAAAATTGTTTCTGGCCACAGATAATAAAAAATTTTCAAGCCCTCTATACTGATTGTTTAGAGCTTTCCTGATCCTAGAATTTCTCTGGGATGTTGTATCTGACGTGAGAGAGTGATTTACATGATGATGCTTCAGGGGTTTATTGGAAAAGGAAGGGAGGTTGGAGGAGCCTAAATGTCTACCAGTGTCAGCAGAAGACATGCTGGGAGTGAGACGCATTTCCCAGGTTTAGCATGGTGGAATTGGATTGTTTTAGTAGTGTTGAGTATTTACTGTCTATATGTGGAGGTGTGTTTGTATGCACTTCGGTAGGTATGTATAGGTACACATGCATATATATATATATATATATATATATATATGTAATTAATATCTACATTAAAAATGCTTTGGGAACTGAGAAAGTACGCTACAAGGACATCAGGAAGTAAGGCAGGTGTGTTAAGTCCAAAAGGCAGTTAACGTTGGACTTTTTTTGTTCCTGTATCTTGGAGTAGACTTTTTTAGCAGAAATTCTGAGAAAGGCTCAAAAAAGTGACCCTTTTATAGATAACTTCAAGTTTAATAATCAGGACAAATTAAAAAGCTGTTTGTTCATGTTGGCGCTGCCAAGGCAGTAGGTTTTAATTGCTTTTTGGGGGGAGCTGAGTGGTAATAGTTTGGAAAGCCACTGATGGAAAAGAATTTACTTTCCTAGTTCAAACTGGTTGTTGATGGCTTTCAAAATGAACATCACAGCCTAAATTATGTGCTTGAATCCAACCTCTCCACCAAAGCAGTACTACTTCCAAAGTTAGATCAGGTTTCTGAAGGTCTTGTCCAGGCTGATTTTGAGTATCTAGGGATGGAGATTTTGCAGCCTTTCTTGGCACCTGTTCTGGTACTTAATCAATATTGTTTTCTTGATATTTCGGTACAGAAGAAGACTTTCCACAACCTATTAGTACTATTTCATGTAATATTTATAAATTGACTACTGAAGACTGATTGAGGTAAAGGAATTTTTCATCTTGGTGTTTTGGGGTTTTTTTTCTGTGACCAGTGTTAATGTTTTATCTGATAAGCTCTGATTTTTTGGGGGGACCCATTTTTAACACGGTTGATTTAAACTTGTACTTTTGTGACTTTGCTGTAACTGTTGTATTTTAGAGGTTTTGTCCTCTTATGTTTTCACATCTTCCTGCTCATTTGGCATCTTATATGGTGGAATCATTTTTTCTTTTTTGGTGATGTTTCGGTCTTCCTTCTCTTCTGCCTTTTCGCCCAATGCTTCCTGTAACTGAATTCTCAGTATAAGGATAAGGAACATGCCTCTTTCCTTTTTTCTGCTGGCTACAGAAACAAACTGGTTTTTTTTGTTTGTTTTCCTTTTGTTCTGTCCTTCCAGGTGCTTTTCCATTCTCTCCCCACTCTTTGTTCGTATCAACAGAAATCTTTAACTGTTACTGGATCAAACTCTTTAACCTTTCTGAAGTTTCTTTCACTTTGCTTTCTCTGAACACTTGGAAAGTACTGTTGGTCTGTTTCTTTCTTACTTTCAGTGGTCACCTGTTCAAGGACCTGAGTCGCACAACTTGAGTTTTGTTGTACTCATCTCTCACAGGTGGCTTAATCTTTTCAAATCCTGTTCTTTTTTTCCCTGTTTAACCATTTGCCATCACCTTCCTGTTCTTTAACAAATGCATACAACCATTTTCCCTGTGCTTCTTGTTACACCCATTACCTGAATATACTTGGTATCACTACTGTGATACTTTCTGTCTTCTCTGGGAACTGTCTTCTCCTGTGATCCCTGAAGTGAACAGCCAGGTAGTAGAGTGAGCAGATAACCTGAAGGAACAGGAATTGTTCCTACAGGCAAAGTCAATGTATTGGCACATGGCCCATCTAGATCACCTTCCTCACTTGTTCAGTCTGTTTGTGTTGCATCCTGTTTGTTGTCACAGATTTAGTCTACAAATTTGTAGTGAAATATGTGGAAATTAAGATCCAGGAGGGGCAGATCAGATTTTCTAAAATATGAATTATGTAATAAATATACACGTGTGCACATGTAGCACACTCACAGTCTGAAGTAGCTGTGCAATAGTATTGACAGAAGGCTGAGAAAGTGCTTCTAATAATGGAATATTCTTTTAATTTCTAGGCTTTCATTTTAGATAATGAACTTGGACTATTGACATGAGATACTGCCTCGGGACAAGTACTAATGCAGGTGGTGGAGCTACTTCAGCTGTAGTGGGCAAAGATCTGTGGGTTTTTAGTTTTTTGTCATAATGTAAAATACGCTGTGTTGTTAGCCATAAATGTTATGAGGCTACCTAAGCTCGTTATTGTTCCCTGTACAAGTGTGCCATTTGTTGTTGCTAGTATTTTTTGTATAGATGAAAAGCAGTAGTACGCAGTGAGGCTTTGTGAAGATGAGCTTGTGTTTTCAACATCATCTTGTACTAGAAGTTTTTTATTTATTTATTATTTTTTTTTAATTGCAGTAGCTGCTGCATGTGTACTTATACTCTTCTCACACATGCAAGAAATTAAAGTTTCTATCCCCTAAATCCTTACAAGTAAGTGCAAGTAAGAAAAGCAATGAAGAGTGTGATACTTCACGTTTCAGATGCTTCTCATGGAGTTTATATTCTGCAGTTGTGGCATTTCAGCAGTATCCAGATGTGGTTGGACATTATCATCACCATGGTTCTCTGCATCCACATCTTCCTACAGAGAAGCTAACGTCCTTTCATTTTCTGATGAAATTCAGGCTAAGTTCAACTACTTAATTTACTCTGTGCTGATTTCAGTGCAGATATGAAACACGGATGCATCATAGTACTTGAATGTGTTTGTCTTGGCTACTGTTTTCTACTACACAGGATGTTTGGCAAAAATATATATTAAAAAGTGTATTTTAAAAAAAATGTATTAAAAAACCCAGTAAAATGATTTCTTAATTCTAAAGATAAATCTTACATTTTTCTCTTGGTGCAGACACAGTGGCACATGGAGAATATAATCTCAGAGTATTTGGTGGACTTAGTTTTGAGCTTATTTATTTTGCTTGATAGACAGACCACTCTTTTGTTTTGTTTTATGGGGAAGGGAATGAGGGAATTGGTGGTTATAGAAACTCAAAGCTGCAATGTATTAACAAGAGAAGGCTTACTGTGCTATTCAGGTTTCTGTACAGTTTAAACCTTCTCTGGGACACCTTCGGACATAATTTAGAGACCCTGAAAACTGACATGCTCTTCAATTTTGTTTCTTAGGAGTATCTTTCATAATTATTGAAGATACTTTTTGCTGGCTATAGGGCTAGTTACAAGATCTAGTAAAGCATGGAGTTAGTAAGAATGCTGCTTTTTACAGTATTTTAATAAAAAGTTAAAAGTTAAACTGTACTCTATAAAGGAAGAGAAGCAGTTCATGGTGAGGGGAGACTGAGTGGGACTCAAAATTTGATATTTTGTTCTGCCTGTTTAAGATTTTTGAAATGTGTATTAACTGAAAGGTTACTATGTAAATTTTAAATTAAATACATAACTTTAACTTAAGAAGTCCTTTTAAATTTAGCATGAAAATGCATGCATACATACACATGTGAAAATCTTCAGATATTAGGAGTCTATTGGATTTGAGTTTTTGGGACTGCCTGCTACGAGGTATCCTGCTATGGGAAATATTGGCACCTGCTCCCAGGAGAAATTCAGCTTTGCCTTGACAGTCTTTAGAAGAAATTTGACTTTGAGTGGCTTTGAAAAATGATATAGATTACTCTCATCTTTACACCTTTGATTCTTGTGGTGCGGTTCTCTTGGCCAACGTGTTTTCTAGTGCTGTGCTGAGCTGTGCGTCTGATAACTTTCAGCTACTCTGCACCCCTCTTTAAAATCCCTTCACTCCCTCAGATTCTCATGTCATTGTTGCACAAACAAAACTTGGTCTGGCCGGGGATGTTGTTTGCCTTGGTTTGGGGTTTGGCCTGGACTTCATAATTTTCCTTTGGCTCGAGGCTTAGTGAGAGACAATGGAAAGTATGCTGAAATGAATGAAAACATCCAGGTTTAGTTTCTCTCCAGATTATGTCCAGATTAGTTTATCTTCCATACTAGAGATTTAGATCCTTTTGAGATACCTATGATGTGCTTAAAAGAAACAAAGGAAAAAGCCCTCACAAACTGAGATAAAAAAGCTTGAGTGTCTTTCCTCATAATCTTTGAGGATTGTTTTAAATAGCGTTCTTCTAAAATCTTTGAAGAATAGACAGTATAAATTGGATAATATTTATCTTAAGCTAAACGCTGGTGCATATGCTGGTTTCTTGTAGTAGTAATGTTCATACTACTAGTGTACGCCATCAGTAGTGTTCTCATGTAGACACGGGATAATGGCTTTGCTCTGTGCTTAAGACAACAGAAGGATGACAGTGTTATGTTTATATCAAAGCAAAGGTGACAAGTCTCATTTGAAAGCTCAAGTGTTCTTCAGAAAGAAAAAAAGACAATTTAATTAAATTTATGTTTATTAAAAATGTGGATATTTCTTTATAAAAGTTAGCTCTGGAAGATAACATTGGAAACTTGGGTTTCACATTTGAAGTCTGGAATAACTTAGGGAGTTTTTCTGTAGTTACTGGTCATTATGGTTACTTGAAGAATTCAAAACTCCAAAAGAAAAAACAAATTTCCCGTGGAACATAATCACATTTTCTTTCTAATTTAAATGCTTTGCATTAACAAGACTTACTTTATACTGCTTACAGATTTACTAGGAACATAACTGAAACCACAGATCAGATGTCTGCTGAAGGCATTCCAACAGTGATGATGTAGGCAGTCACCAGTTACATTGACATCTGAAGAAGAAGTGGTAATACAAGAAGATAAATAAAAATGATTGATGCAGAGACTGAAATCTGGGATACAAGAAATTGCATACTGTTTTTCTTTTAAAAATATTAGTTTTTAAAAAGTCATATTTTCAGGCTACCTTTCAAAGGAAACAAGATTTTATGCTCAGGCTTGGTTCCTGTTCTCCCAGTAAATTTTCAACACCTGAAATGAATTCATATTTGGACTAGAGCAGATGTCTAAAAGATAGTCTAAGTTCTTTAGCTCCTATGAAAATGAGCAGCTGGCAGGAGAGGGATCCACATTAGTGTCAGCACAGCGGTGAAGGCCAAATGAACTTGCTGTTGTACGTAGGTTGGTGGTCAGCAGCAGTGGGTGTCCAGCCCAGCTGGACAGTGTGCACTGCCCTTTACTCAAGTGGAATGTCTGAAGGGACTTGAGTGAGGAGGAGGAAGAGGATTTGGGAACAATGACTACAAGCAAATGGTTACTGGAATTCAATAACTAGATCACTTGTAAGCAACTTGTTTTGGCTAAGCTCAGTCTGTGAGAACAAATTGAAGTTTTATTATGCATATCCGTTATAATCTTGTGCTTGGATGCCATGTGTTATAGGAATAAGAGTAATTAGGATGTATATGCGTATACTACATCTCTGTGTTGGGTCATTGTAGGACTGAGGATTCATGCTCAGAGAGGTAGGTATGGAGCATTGTTTATTTTTGGTGGCTATCTGCCTGGCACATGAGCTTTCAGACTGGTTTGATTTTTCAGGATTGGTGCTTGTGGTCCACTTTGCAATGGAATAGGAAATGGAACTGAGTTTTGGGAGCATATGCTTCTGGCATTCACTTGGAAGACATTAGAAAATACACCAAGGGAAAAATGTGAAACCTTGTCAGAACAGAAAGTCCTTGAAATATGGACAGGGATAAAAGGTTAAATGGTTTGCTCAGGCAGAAAAGAGCATTTAGCTGCTGTCTTGGGGGTATTGTTAAATTGGTCTGATAATTTGCTATAGTTATGCTTAAATAAGTGCTTTCAGTTTGTCAGTAAGGAGTTTGTGAATGCTTGTAGAGCCGAACGAAACTTCTTATTTTCAGCCTGTGAGAAAAGATAAAAATGCCAATAATTAATTCTGCTGCTTCAAGAAGAAGGTTTTGTTAGCAGATGACTGCATGAAAGAATGGTTGTATGTGTGTGCAGCTAAGTCTAAGTAGATGTTGGACAAGGGGTTTATTTCCAAAGATAAACAGTGATACATCTTTTTCATACGTTTCATTGGCTTGGAAGTGCCTCCTTGACAGACTTGCTCGTTGCCAGGAAGGCCTGATGAACAGTTTGTGCTGCTGCTGGTAGTTGCAGAGGACTCTGTGTAGAGAGTGGCTTTTGTTTCTTTTCCCTGCCATTAGCCGCTTGGGGTGCTTTACTTTGTGTTAATATCACTTCATCTTGTACTGGCTTAATGCTGGAAATCTCAAATCTTAAAAGAAAAGCCAGCTCTCCAACCTAGCAACATACCACGCAGCTACCGTGCTGCAAGACTAGTGTTTAATCTGCTTATCTTTAATAGTCTTCACTGCTTACACAGACCCATTTACCTCTTTAATGAGAAGAAATGTCCTGCAGTGAGGCAGCATGTATTTTGCTTCTAGGCTTATGTCGTCAGCCTACAACTTGAAATTGGCTAGAACACTTTTTTATTTTCCTGTCAGTTCTGTTGATTATGGTTGCTTCTTCAGTTTCTCTAATACACTGAAAGATGGTAGGTTTTGTGAAAGGAAACCTAATTAAAACATGCAAAGTGAAAATCTAATTTTGAAAAGCTATCAGTACTGATTTGGAGCAGGTAGTCCTCTCATATTTTCAAGGGATAAATATGAAGTATCTTTGCATTCTGAATATTTGTAAATTCTGCCTACTGGTTAAATAAATGACAAAGGTATATTACCTGTTGTGGTATTTTGATAACACCTAGAAAAGACTCTAAAATGTCAAGATACATTTAAAGTCAGTTCTGAATATGTAGTAGCAGTATTTCCCATATGATTTAGCAGTTGTTCCTCTTCTAGTTTGTATTAAATTGCTTTACCCAGAGTATTAGTATTTATGGGACTTCTAGAAGGTAAAGGATTGTACCATTTCTGGGATCAAGACTGAATGGGCTTTCCAAGGTTGGTTGTTCTTGAATTTCTAGAGGCTGTTATTCAAAAGTACATGTAGATACCAGACTGCAAAATGCCTGTGGTGTTTTTGTGTTATTCTCTGAAGAATATAATATTAAATCTTCAAATGGGGTTTACTTTTAAGAGTTGCATACCCTAGACTTTTTTGATATGCGCACTTGGCACAACAGTGGGATGCAGATATCTGGATTACTGCAGCAGTCAGAGTCTTTTTGCTCACTGGAGCAGTGTGCAAACGCAACTATTTTTCTCTTAGCATGCAAGATGGTTCAGGTATTCCCTGTAGTATGTCTTCAGCTGTCTGGATATATTCTGCATTTTCAAATCTGTGAATATACTTTAGCAGCCTCTTTCCTTACAGGAACAAACTGCTTAAAGTTTACATAATCTTTCCAGAATTGAAGAAATGGGGTTGGCTTTGGTGGACTTACTAAAATTTAGTTATCTGAATGTTCATGTTTCTGCTTGTTAAAGGTTTTTCTTAATTATCGTGCAGGTTAAGTAATGTAGCTTAAGAATCATAGAATACCAGGTTGGAAGTCCTGGTCCACAGTGTAGATAAGATGATGCAGCACCCTGCCCAGCTGAATCTTGGAAGTGTCCGATGTTGAGAACTCCACTACTTCCCTGGAGAGATTGTTCCAATGGCTGTTCGTCCTTGTGAAAAATTTTCCTCTTGTGTCTAACAGGAATCTTCCCAGGAGTAACTTGTACCCATGACCCCTCGTCTTTTCCATGTGACTCCATGTAAAAAGGGAATCTCCATCTTCTCTGTAGACACCCTTTAAATACTGGAACATGGTGAAAAGGTCTCCCCTAAGCCTTCTTCTGAACAAACCCAGTTCTCTCAGCCTTTCCTTATATGGCAGCTTCCTAGTCCTTTGATCATCTTTGTGGCCCATCTCTGGATTCTCTCCAGCCTGTCCACACCTTTTTTTGTGTAGTGGGGACCAAAACTGAACACACTATTCCAGATGTGGCCTGAAAAGCACTGGGTAGAGAGGGATAATGAACTTCTGGCCTGGATATCAGTGGAAAGAAATTGCTGAACAAAATAAAAGCCGTGTAAAAATACAGGAAATTGAAGTGACATGGGAATAATTTATTAGACTAGGTTTAATGTAGCCCAGTATGCTTTAGAAATATGCATTTTCATTTTACTCATCTCTTGTGAAAACATTGTTTATACTGTGAATAATGCAGTGCGGAGATCCTTAAACTTGGTTTATGAGCTTTGAAATCATTAGCTCTATTTGGAGAATTAATTGCAAATCACATTTTGTATTTTTGTGATTCAGAGCTGCAAAGAAAGAATAGTAGATTATCATCTATTTATTTGAATTTGCTAGTCTTATTTATTCCAGTACTAGAAAGCTAATTTCAGTTTGAATTCAATTATTGTATACTATAGCATAAATATATAATACATGGCATTTTACATAAATGCTTCTATGTAGTTAAACTTTGAAGTTTCTCTTTTTTGCTTTAAGGATCAAGATATCCAGGAAGAAGTATTAAGTTGTTTCAGATTTTTAGAGTCTTTGCTCTAACGTTCAACCTTACTGTCCTTAACTGTTTGATGTATCTGAAGGTAGTAAGGTACATTTTTCTGTGCATTCTGACATGTTGTCTGCTGCGGGTATTTAGGTGAAGTGTTCTGCTGCAGGCTTTTCATAATATAGTGAAGAAAGCGTTTAATTCTTCTGTTTTCTATGCAGGATATCCTGATATAATCCTTGCTACCTTTTTAATATAGTTCTTTCTTAAATAAACCATTGCATTTATGGCTTTGTATTCTTGTTTCTCTTTGGAAATAAGATATCTATCATTAAAATCAGGGCTTTGAAGTTAGCAGTGCTTTCTCTATGAATACAAACAAGTAATTCTCTGGATGGAAAGTGGCTTAACTTGAGTTTTACCTGTCTTGGGTCAAATCCGTATATGACTCATTTTGCTAATGGCAACGCTCCTTTTAAATCAGATTGTTTTAGCACAACAGATGCTTTTGTAGTTGATTTCTCTTTCCAAAATGCTCTTGGGTATTAGTGTGATAAAATCATGTTTGGAATGAGGATGAATGTAATTATTGCCTATTGTGTGACATAGCTTAAGCAACTGTAACCTGATATAATTACTTTTAAATTACTTTCATCAAAATATGAAAATATTAATTGACTTTGACATTTATCACTTGTTTTATATCAGCACAGGCTAATAAATGTCACTTGTATTGACAGCCAAAAAACGAAACGATATCAGATGTCGCTGGGGTAGGTTAGTGTGGTCCATGAATAAGGTTCTTTCTGCTCCATTTGTTCTGTGAGCTGTGGCTTGTACATGCTGGTAATGACTCTAGGCTACGTTGGCTTGAAATACAACAAGCCAAGCCCACGGTCTTCTCCTTCCCAGCAAGTGTGTGGCTTTCAGAGTATTTTAAAGTGTTTCTAATACTATGTTGCTTTTTGTCTTTAGATGTATGTAGTGATCTCCTTCTCTGTAAAAATGTGTGTAATTTAGCCTTATTTTTCATAATTGTAGTGAACATTTTGGCCAAGGTGGAAGAATGTGTAGAAAAGAGATCCCCCCACCGTGGGGGCTGATTTTGGGTACCTGTTGGGCGGGGTGGGATTAGGATCTTAAAAGACTTAAACAATGAGGGTAAATTTAAAGGCCAGAGGCATGGATTTTGGTGAGGTAAGGGCAAGAAGAAGATTGGAGGTGGCTTAAACAAGGATATGAGTGATTTTTAAATTTCAGATTTATGAGGACTACAAAGGTTGTGGGCTGACAGTTTATTCTCTCTAATAGTCTCCAGTCATGTACTATTTGTTGTTCTAGCTTTTATCTCCTCTTCCTTTCTTAAATGCAGATGTCATGCAGCTTCCCCTTCTTAGCTGGTTGGCTGTTTTGGCAGGCCCTGCCTTCAAACTGTAGGCCAAATTTAAGCCTGGCAGTTTGTGTCTCAAAACACTTACGTATGAAATAGCACCCAAAACTTGTATTGAAATGGGCAAATATTAAAGATATTTTTTTTTTTTAACAACTGTATGATCAGGGACAGTTTTGCTGCATGCTGGTGACCGCCTGCCTGTAAATATTGATAGGTGGACAGTGCCGAGCTGATATTTTTCTTCCAAAGTGGCTACCATGAAGAAAGCCCCTCAGGGACATGAGACTACCGTAGACCTTCAGAAAGCAATGTTGTGCTTGATTAAGTTTAGACAGATGATGGAGTGATGTAGTAAAATAATTTTTATTAAGGCATAATATAACATAGAATGCAATGTAGTACCATTGGGACTGATAAAAATGAAATACTAAAGAAAAACCATGCCCTTACATACGGCTTTCAGCAGCAGGCGCAGTAGATGTAATTTAGTTGTGTGGTACTGGAAACATAATATTGATTTACCATGAATCAAGAGAAATAGCTTGTACTTTGCCTGGTTGTCTGGATTGCAGCAATCCTGGTGAAACGAGTTACCTAAAAATGGTACTGGAAGAGAATTCCTTCTTTTTGATAGCAATACGGAGGCGATTATGGACAGGTAAAAAATCCAGTTACATGTCTAAATGGGGAGCTGAGAGGTACTTTGTGTGCTGTTGGTGGGAACTGCCAATTTTCCATGTACTTAACTCATATGTTTTAAAAAGAACGATTTCTTGACAGCTAGCCCTCACACAACTTGCATTAAATTGAAGGCAGCGGAATGGAAGGGGTTTGAGGTAGAACTTGCCTTATTGTCCATTACTTGCACAAATAACTTCATCTTTTTGTGTAGCATTTGTGTACCACAAGATGCCTTTTTTTTTTTTTTTAAATAGCAAAAAAATATTGTTATTTGAGGTAAAGTTGCAATGACTCCGGAGAAGGTTAGTCCAGTTACTGTGTGGCATGTAACTTCTTTCTGGTTTTGACTTCTTTCTGAGAGGCAATAGTTCTCTTGGTCTTTACCAGGTGAGTTACTAGATGAAGTGATTTCTATTCCTTGCTCATGTTTTCTGGCAGACAATATAGTGCTAAGCAGTTTTACTACCTTCACCATTCAACCAGAAACAACTGTGTTTTCTTATTGTTTCAGAGGTTAGTGTATGGCTTTTGTTCATTTATTCCTTAATCCTCAGGTGACCTACTTTCTTTCTGCAGTCAAATGACTTTAAATACCCTTAATATAGACTCTGGTATTTTAAACAAAGCAGTCTAGCATCAGTGTCCTGCGTTCTTGAAAACTGATTTCTTGGGTCTCCTTATGTGCTGGTTGCTAGTATCAGATGAAAGTGAGTATTTCAAGAAATGACTACAGATTTTTATTTTATTTTTAAACTTACAAAAATGCCCCATTGTAGTCAAATTAAAGCCTTCTCACAAGATGGCTTTGCCTTCCTTCATCATTCCTTATCCTTTAAGCCCCAGTGTGCAGATCCTGGTTGTTCTGGAAGTACAGTCAAACAGCATCGCAGAACTGTGCGTGTTGTATAATGGGCCTGGAAAGGAGGCTTCATACTTAAGTTTCTTCTGTTTTCTGAAAGCTTTGGAGTTTAACAACAATCACTTCAATATTCTTTTCTTTCAGGAAGGGAGCTTGATTAGAAGGCTGCTAAATTAATGGCAGCAGGGTGCATTGTGCAAATGAAACCTGGCCACTTGAGAGGAGAAGTGATGTTTTAAATGGAATGGCTGTTTCTTTTTTTTTTTTTTTTTTTCCTCTTCCCCAGTTAGCCAACTCAATTTCTCCCCAAGTATTCTTGGTGAAGAATTAGTGCTTCTAAACCCCTAGGAGACAGATTTGAGAAAGCATTAAAATAATTCCTTTTGGTATTTCAAGAGCCCCCCTGCTCTCCTGAAGGAAAAAATAAATACACAAAGATATGTAGCTATAAAAATAGGCTAACTTTGTATGTGGACTGGGCTTTTGAGTCTTTGCTGCATGCTTTTATGGAATTGGTTGACTTGGCTTTTGTTTATTTTATAAAAAGGAACCAATGAACGCTGTTTCTTTTCATAAACCCATGACTGGCATAAATTTAGAGTCTTCTTGTGGAACAAGTTATTGTAAGGATGGGGAAGGATGGGTGACCGAAATATGTGAAAGCTGTGAATGTTCAAACAGGTTGAGATGCTGGGTCAGTTCTAATAGAACTCTCAAAAAAAAAGAAATTTCTATTTAATATAACACGCAGGTTTTAGGGACTGTATTGTGCAACACAAATACAGGGAAAAAAAAGCCCTTCTAAAACTCTTCAATGGGGATTCTTTCCCAAATGTCAGCCACGTCCCACATGGTCTGCCACTTCCAGTCTTGGATGTGTGTCAATTTTTAAAAAGCAAAAATAAAATCAAATCCTTTTATTAGTGTAACAGATAATGATTGATAGTTGGTGTTATGGCTAGAAACTGGATTAAAGCACAATATTTTGAAACAGTTTGAACAATACTATAGGCTTTTACTTAACGTGCCTGTCTTAGAATTTTCTTGTTTCTGCTCTCTGTCTTTCAACCATGCAAACAGATATTTAGACAAGATACCTTTTTTCATCTGTTTGAAATAACATTCACTTTATTGTTAAATAATTATTGCTCCTGTTTTCCACTCCGAATCTTCTGCTCGGCATTTGTGTTGTGGCTAATTTGCATAGTCTAAAATGCTTCATAGCAGCTGGAAAACCACATTGAAATAGAAAATGAAACATGATGCGGACAAAATATACAAATACCTGTAAATATATTTTAGGTTGTAGCAAAAGACTGTGCTTAATTCTTTGAAGTGAAGATTTTTCCAAACGAAGGGTACCTTAAAGACTTGTTCTTGGAAAATGTAGATGAGTAAGTCAAAGTAACTCTAAAGATCATAAAATACAGCTGAGAGCAATAAGGTAGAGATAAACATTTATAGCATTTGAACATGATATTAGTTTTTAAAGGTTAAAATTTAAAATCAGATTCAGAGGATGTCTTTTCTAATTAAAAATGAGGTAATCTGAGAATGAGGAATGTTGAAATGTTAAACCAAAGACAACTTGGAAGCTTTAACATGGTTTTCTGGTTTTGCAAGCAGAAGGTAAACCAAACTCAGGCAAAACATCAGCAAAATAATTTGACCAGGATTTTGGCATAAGTGACTCTAAAGTGGAGTATAGCCAACAAGACTTTTGTCTTCTAATATGCCCATTTTTTTTAGTGCTACATATATGCTTGAACCTATATTTCAGTACTGGCTGGGCAATATGAGAGCTCTGTGAAGTGACAGAAAATTAAGGAGGCAGGAGGATGAACACCAGAAGCCAGGAGACAGGCTGTAGAAACTATGAGAACTCAGAAGCACATTGAAGACTAGAGTCTTGCAGTGCCTTCACATCTGAAGGCCATTAACACAACGTTTAATTCTTTTTACACTGAAATGAGTTCTTGGGTCGGTGGTAGGTCAACTGAGCAGTTCGAAACCCCAAATAAAAAGAGATATCTGTCAGAATCTGCTAAGCAGTGTTCGCCTTTATAAATTGAGCAGAAATCAAAGGCAGTAAAACCAAAATGAAAAACCAGCAACTTTGGAACCAGTTAACTTTAGGTTTAATCGTAGTAAGATACTTAGAGGTTATTCACCATTACCACTGTGAAGTGTGCTGATAGGTTATTGAATTGTTTGGAAAAAAATACTTTAGAGATAATATACTGAACTGCCAAGATAAGACAGCCTAAATGAAATCTTTTTAGAATTGAGTTATCAAGTAGCTGTCAAGTTCTTAGGGAAAAACATAGAATTAAAAATAATAGAAAAATCATGGAAAGAAAAAAAAATCCTACATCCAAATAGCTTGCTTTGGAAATATGCTCCTTGTCTTTTAATTGCCACATTGAAGAGCAAGATCTACTTAATGTTTAAGTTTTGTTTCCTGTATTAAAATTCATGTTTGGGTCTTGTAAGTGCTTCCATGCAGCATCCATTTTTATTACCTTTTACTAAATTTCCAAGATAAATTATAAACTGAAAGACTTGATTTCAAATGCATTTTATGGATGAAAGGTTGCAGTAAATGTTGAATCTGATCATATGGATATACTGTCTTTTGAACATTTCTGGAAGCAAATCTTATTTTGCTGCTTTAATATGTTTGAAGTCCAAATTAATCTTACACCTAGATTAGCATTACTGGGATGTGATAATGGATTAAGTACTGATCTTTTTTGCCCCCTGTTTCATCAGCTGCTTTCTTCTGCACGAGTGGTAATTGCTTTGGAATGGAATCTTCAAATAGTATTTTAGTTGATAAAGATTTGTGCAATATCCATGCAGATACTCTTTTGCATTAAAAAGGATTTTTCTACTATTTATTTTGACACATGTTAAATAGTGTAAAAGAAATCAAAATGTGAATCGTAATTCCTTAAAGAACTCGTGTAATAGCTATATGAGTAGTCTTGTGGAAATACAAAATCATAACATGGCGATCAGCTTACGAAAATTTTAAACTAAAAATATGAATATCAAGTAAGAAATAGAACATTTTTCATACAATAGACCCAGTGCACAGGATTGACGATATGCGAAGTAGAACTATCAGAAGGAGACAATGCACACCATTAGCTCCACAAGGAAGGTACAAATATTAGTACTAACGTTAGAGGAACAGTGCTAACATTACTAATCTGAGTAAGTCTCCTATTTTTGATCCAGGTAAAAATTAATCTCTACTCTTTTGGTCTGGACAATTAAAGACATAACTGCAAATTGGACAGAATTCAATTTGATGGAATTCCAGCCTCAGAACAAATAGAAACAGAAATCAGCTTTCAGCATCGGATAAATTGCCAAGAGCAGGCAAGCGTTAAGGAAGGTAATGAAGATAATGTAAGTAAGGCTTGTAATGGGCTTGTAGCTGTGCATGTGGCTATCTACCGCATCTGACCTGAGGTGTGGCAGCTTTGTGTCCCGTCCTTGCCTGACCATTCTCAATAGCTTGGCCATAGCCTGGTTTGCCTATGAGAATCCACTGAGAAATAAGACCATTTATGCTGTTCCTCAGGGACAATCTCAAAACAATGGGAAAAACGTCATTGTGATTTGTAAGGGCAGCCAGTATGCCGCTGGGATTAAGATAGTAACTCCTGGTTGCAGGAGAGGGATTAGGACTCCACTGACAGCAAAATATTGAATAAGAACACTTGCTAAATGCAATTTGAACTTTCAACAGAGAAAAACGGTGCAGAGAACGCAAGTGGGAAAACCTGCCAACCAGTGACACAATTTTACCAGAAATAGACCTTTGGATGTGGAAGGTTACTTTCTGATTGATGCACAAGACATAATAACAGTCTAGTACTAAAAGATGAGCCAGATAGATTCCTTTTGTCCCGTGGTGGTGGACAAAGCAGAACTTTCTCCAAAGTACATAAAATTTTAATTTTTACAAGTAATACAAGATGCTGATGCATTAACAATACTGCCAGCAATCAGGGTTAGATCTGAAATAGTCCTTTCTCAGTTTATAAAGCTTGCATCATAATCTCCAGAAGCTGATCAGGAGAGACCTGTTACTCTCCTCTTAATAGTGGAGATTAATCAACCAATGTATTTCCAAAATCCGTATCATAAGTATGTATGGTCTAGGGGTTAGGGATATGTTGGAGGAAGGTTGAACTAGATGATCCTAGAGGTCTTTCCCAACCTAAATGATTCTATGATTCTATGTATAACATGAAGTTTAATAACCAAGTCCAAATTAAATATTTTCATTGAGTAACCCAAACGTGCTAATTCTTTTTCAATGGTGAAAGCCTTACTGTTTAGAGATGCAAAAAGCTGAAATAGCAGCTCGTGATAGTTGCTGGTGGAATGGGAGTTGAATGAGAAAACCTTTCGCTTCTTGGAAACTCTTCTCTTGGGAAAAATCCTGATCCACAGTGTCTTCTTGAGCAGTTTGATTCCTATTCCTGGAGTGCATCCTCTTGTGAAAAGGTGGGGTGATTTAGCTCCATCCATCCCAAACGACACATTTGTGGTTTAAGAAGTATTTCAGCTGAGACCTCACTGTAGCAGCAGCAGACCGATCCTTCTGTACTCTTCACTTGCTGAACATTTCAGCGGATAGTCTTGCAGCAACTTGTAGCACCATGTGGAGTAAAAAGCCAAAAAAGGTTGCATGTAACTAGAGGGGATTCACTGAAGATGAGCCACAAAACAAACAAAAAAGCGTCCCCACAGAAAATGGCAATGGCAGCCGTAAAATCAGATAGTAAAGCGATCCTACCATGACGGCAAAAAAGCAAAGAACAATTAATCCCCCCCAGAGAATCAAACTAAAAAGAAAACAAAAAGCAAACAGGGTTAGTGCAGAGAAACACAGGCATATAGAAGCAGCCATGTTGTCACTAAAAAAAATCCTGTCCTTAAGCAGATTAGGAAAATTCCTCTTGTGCTAAGCTTTCCCAGTTTGCCTGCTAAATACATCGTAGGCCATTTTTGAACGTCTCCATAAACAGCGCATCTAGAAAATGCATTCCAGAAACCTGTGGCTTTTAAAGCCTTTTGTTATCTAAAGACCAGTGTCAGTTAGAAGGTGTTATAAATAATACTGCAATCTGTGCTGCATCAGTGCATTGGAACAAAATTTGCTTTTCTTTGCAGTTTGTGTATATGCAAATGAAAATATGTAAGCTTTCCATTTATGTCAGAAAAACAGAATTTCTTTGTATGCATGTGTATTCATAGAAATGGTGTGTGTGTATATATACATCTGTATGGAATAAGGGATCTACACTGTCCAATTGTATCTCTTTAGGACCACAGAGAATGTAGGTGCTTCATAATCTGTACCGCTACTGTTTCAGAAGCGTGTCCTCTGAGAATTACAAACTTTCAATTTCCATTTCCAGCACACTTCCACGCACCCGTTTGTGTGCAGTATTTCTTGTGCCAGCATTGTCTTTTGTTCTGAGTAGCTTTCCTTCCATGGGAATTCACACTTGATTTTACTCAATGAATCCAAGAGACCATCCTCACTGCAGCCAAAGACGACTCTTGCTGGAATTATGGCTGCCAGTGCTTGAATATTCATTTCTTCTAGAGGAACTGGAGATGCTCCTGTGCTGAACCATGGAAGGCACTGCTCAAGGCTGGGCTGTCATGCTGCAGACCTTTGAAGCTACTGCTCTTCTTTTGGCTAGAAAGACAAGTAATTTCCTCTGTTCTGAAAACTCGTTCCTTAAAGTTGGTGCTTGGAGGTTTTTTTTTTCTAGTTTCAGGCTCAAGTATGTATTAGATAGGAAAATGAATTTTAAGAGTAGTAGCTAGCTGGCTTGACTAGGAGCCTGGCATTTGTCTTTGTCAATGACACGACCAGAACCAGACATGGCATCATAGTTGCTGATGTGTTTCTGATTGAGCTAATGGCATTATAATAATTTCCATATTATGTTCCATCCTGTTCTTGATGCCGCCTAACAGCTTGCTTGCTTTTTTCCCAAACTGCAGCTGTACATTGTCTTAAGTAAACTGTTCAGTTTCTCCCATCCTTTTCAAAAGTAGTGCCAGTTTGGCCTTACCCGGGTATATGAGTAGTTGTGTATGTATTGATTCTGGCATGTGCTGACCACTCACCTAATAAATTTCTTGCACTGTTAGGGATTTACAGAAAATCTGCATGTTTTGTTTTATGCAATATGTACTAATGTACTCTATGCTGGAATTAATGGAAAACCTTGAGGTCTCCTATCTAACATTTTGCTGTAATAAGAGCATTTATTTCTTACCTTGTGCATTTGTTCTTTTTACTTCTGCATGTAAGATGTTTCACATGCTTAAAACATTACCTAGCTTTCTGTCTGAGCATATGGGATACTGAGAATACTAAGCCTTTTCAGGAATGCAGGAGTGCAAGTAACAGAATTTTCTGATTTGCACAGTGAACAGGGGACAATGAAAAGGTTGGGCTGTCATCAGCGACAAAACCCAAACCCAGCCAAACAGCAAACCAAACATGCTATTGGATATATTTCACCTATTTCTGATTTGCTTAATAAAAGCAGAATAGGATGGGAAATAAGTAATATCAGTTACTTAAAAGAGAAGTTTAAGTAATATTCGCTTCCAATACCTAACACATCTTAACCACAAGTGAAAATCAAGCATCTAAGTGGAGGGTTCTCCAGTTACTGCAGCTAATGCAAAGTGTATTATTATGTAGTCAGGAAGCAGGCTTTAAAGTGCGCATGCGGTTCAGGGAGCTCCCAGCACTAGGAGAATAGGTTTGCTCTTTGAAGCTGAATGTAGCTGCACTGGACCAATTTAGTAAAGTGGCTCACGGATGAGACCCATGGAGACATGATGGGGTACTCCCATCTTAGCTGTGGCAGCCTCTGTGCTGCTGCTGAGGATGTGCATTTCAGAAAAAGAGGACAACCTGCTGGGAATCATGGACCCAACCTTTTGGACAAGACCTGCCTTCCAGGTGATGTCAACGTATCCTGTACTAGGGAGGCTCCTGCAGCAGAAGTGATCCCTAAGGATAAGGGAAAGCTGACTGCGATCCTGGGAGATTCTGTTAGTAGATGCAGTTAAATGGATTTCTCATGTGGGTGTTTGTGGAAGGATCCTCTTGAGGTTGCCAAGTGGGACGCTGAAATACAAGATTCCTGTGATAACATTCTCTGTAATACCTGCCAGCTCCATGTGTGGGAATGTTAGACAAAGGATTAGCAGTCCTCATGTGTGGATGACATAATGGCGTAAAATGAAGGGATTAGGTGTGATAGGAGCTGATCAACCTTTTGGGTCTGAGGGCATCTGCTCAGGAGGAATGTTGCACCTCAGTCAAGGGAGAATCATGCTGTGGGCACTATAAATTGAAAAGAATGTACAAGGCTGGAGACAAATCCAAAATAGCTTATTTTCTTGGAGTTCAGACTGATCTTCCAGGAAGCAATTATTATGTCCAAAATATTCTCTTTATTGTTTATCCTAATGAGGCACTGGCCCAGTCTGTGTGGACAACTGAAATCTTCCATTCTGATGACTTGTCCTAACTTTGCAGCTTCCCTAACCTAATTTAATGTTCCCTGATATTTGTCACTGTCCTGATCTGAGAGTCGATAGCACAGTCCTGGAACTGCATTTTTTGCTATTACGTGCTGGGATTCCTTCCCAAAGAGATTCCACGGTGCTTTGCTTCTGCAATGATTTTATCCTGGTAAACTTCATGTACAGAGCCACTTCCCTGCCCACACATCTTAATCCATCATTCCTGAAAAATAGGTACTGATAACACTATCTCGTAGGTCATCCTCCCGTGGGTAGGTGTGTGGGGTGCCTGTTACAGAGGGCGGTTATTTGATGCCAAATACACTTTTATCTTTCAGGCCTCTAGAATTGATGTGGAAGCCCCTGTAAGTTGTGCTTTGCTCCATTGCTCAGTGATGCTCATGGCAGCTGCCTGGCGTTGTAGGCAGATTCATTTCCTTTTCCTCTTCCTGTTACGTTGTTTATTGGCCTGTTGGCTTTTGGAGCACTTCTTTGCTCCCTGCATTTCTCAGCCTCCAGAGACTTGCTTACCGTGATAGGAATACCTGAATCAATGAAGGCAAAAGCCTGTTCGGTACCAAGGAAACCACAGATGGAGATTTTCAGACAGTACAATGGACTTAATTTCCCACTTTTGAAATTAATGGAGATTTTTGCAGCGAGGTCCTGATACTGTTTTGAGAATACGACCTTTCTGTCAGTCTTTGCTTTATCAGTTTTATATCCTGTTCATTATCTCTCCAGGACTGGACAGGCAGTGTTCTTAATGCTATTTAAGTATACTAAAATTAGCAAAACTTGAAGTGTTAAGACTGAAAATGAGGTTTAGTATGCTACAGTAGTTATTTTACAAATAATTCTTTCTGGTTTGTTTTACAGTATGGATTCTGCCTCCTAGAACCAGTATCCATTTAAATGCTCTGTGTACATCTGCATTTAATGTTAAACTTGGGTAGAGAGGCTTATAAATATTCAATTAGAATTGTTGGGAAAATGAAAAGAATATTTTATTCATCTATAATGTCTATTGATTTTTAAATAAGTGGGCATAATGTCTATTGATTTTATTTTTTTTAAGCAGGTTGTACATTGCAATTTAAGCAGACAAGGCATAAATGCTGGCTAGCTTCTTACAGCTTCAGGTGGGGGAGGGAGAATGACTTCAGTTGCTTTGCCTACAGCTGAAAAATATTCCAGTGCTGTGTTAACAAAGCAATGCACGTTCCTCAGGGCTCATCTCCTAGTAAGACAGTGGACATACTACATCTGAAAAACTGCTTTTTTTTCTCTGAAAACACTTTTCTTTTTCTTGTTAAACTTCTTCTGTCTCTATGTGAGTCATCTCGATATTTTCCTTAGATAAATGTCAAGCTTATGTTTTAATTTGTTTCAAAGAGAAATACTTCTATAAAAGTAAATGATGAGCAGAAAAAAAAAATAATAGTCTAATTCATTATTTAAGAAGATAGTGGGGAATTAATAACAGTGAAAAAACCCCAAGAGTGTTGCCTGTGACTTGCCTTTATTTATCATTAAAGTGAGAAAATGCTATTTTAACATGTTAAGTCTAAAATGTCCCTTAGCATATATGTAAATCTGCAGTAACCCCAGAAGCTGCACTGGGATTACTTTGGGTTTATGCAGGTTACTTAAGTCTCCCTGTAGCCAGTCATCTATAATTTCTGGGCTGGATGGTGGTTTTGCTTTCTGATGTTAAAATTCTTAATTCAACAAATGCAAAATCCCTAACATTTCTGTCTAAAGGTCTGTCTTTCCTCTTAAGTAAACCAAAATGTTTAAAATCTGGTGGTGAATTTGATGTAATGTTTTAGTTCCAAGAATAAGATTTTAATGGGAAAGATTTTAATGGGAATCACCATCTTTTCTTTTCTTTGCTGTGCTTTTACTTTGAGAAATGAAAAAGTGAAAATATGTTAAAAAAGCTTTGAACTTGTTGCAGTCAGAATATGTTGGAACTATTTTATTAATTTTTAAACTGTTTTATTGAAATGAAAAATGTCAGTTACCACAGAATTTAAATTTAGAGGAGACTGAATGAACTGAATTCAGTTTTTGTGTGTGCAGTGAATGATTTTACAGGATCCCTTTAATTCTTTGAAGAGTCCCTTGGTTCTGGCTGCTGAAGTTGCACTTCTCTTGTGAGAATTTGGTGAGCACCAGTACAGCTTGTGGTAGCACTGGTTGAGAGAAAACATAAATGTCTAAATATGGATGAGTGAGTTAAACATCTAAGAGAAATAGACTAATGATTCATTCTCTTGATGGAAAAGACAACTTGCCATACCAGAGAGCATATAGGTAGAAAGTTGCTATTGGAAAGTTAAATCTTGAGTCTTTCTTTGCAAACTATTTAGGTTATTTCTTCACAGATGGTCACTTAACTTTTATATTTTTAGCTTTTTATTTGTAGTTTGGTCCATCTCAAGCAAAAATGCAAGAAGTTCTGTGAAAAGTCTTAAAGCAATTTTTTTCTCATTAGCTGGTATAAAAATTAAGTGTTTTAACATCTACAGCAGATATCCTTTGTATAAAATGTCCTCTGACATACATGGCAAGCACATCAAAATTGTAACTTCTTCTCTGAGAAAAGCTATGGAATTGAGGCTGATTGTTAGTGGAGTGGGATAAGAAAAAGTAAATTGCAATGGAACTTGAAATTCAGTGAGAAGGCTTGTGCAGAGGGATACAGCTGGTTTTTAGGTGCTTGCAGCACTTCTGTATCTAACTGTTTTGATGTACTAAAAATTTGCCTGTTACCTGACTTATACTTTACGTGCTCCTTCATGTTCCAGTATGTATGACTTATTGTAGGTTGTATGAACTGTGCATCAGAGAAGCACAGAGTTTGATTCTGGTATTCTGATTCTCCTATAGTACGTTAAAGATGTTGGGTTAACAACAGTGTATTAAAGACTTTTTGACTCCACAGAAGGTATTGGGAGCTGAGTGCTTTAACCATGCACTGGATTGAACCAGAAAGTGTGAACAAGGACATTGACTACTCTAGCTCTCTCAGGTTCAGGAAAAGCACCTTCCCAAATTCTCTTTGGAGAAAATGAATGTTCAATAACAATTTTTGATGCATTTTCAAGTCTTGCAAAGGCTTCAGAAACTTCTTCTGTACCCATAAGTACAAACTGGAATATACCTTAAAACCTGCCTGTGAAGCCACGCATGAATGAATATAAACCTTGCAGCTTCTTCCAGAAGGCAAAGAGGATGAGGAGAACCCTGTGCTTGATAGTACAGAAGAGTAATGATGGTACAGACAGTCCTGAGAACCTGAGAGGCTTTTCTTGGTGATGACATCAGTGTTTGTTCTAATTTGAAATATGGTAAAGGACAGAAGACAGAAGTTTTAGAGATTGATTAATATCTTTTGTCTTCATATATTTTCAAGAGAGTTCATATTTATAATTTAAATGCAACAGAAAGAAAATCTAGCCAGAACATGTCCTTGTAATAGAATCAGCTGTTTCTGTCAGTCCATTACAGAGCACACTAATCGCCCATCAGAACTAAAAGTCATTAGGCACGGTCTGCAGTTTCTCAAATCTGTGCTTTGGGAGTGAGTGCCTGTATTTTACCAGTGCTTTAATTGGGGATGAATTTTCCTTTACTCTGAAACAGATCTCTTGGCACCAAGTAAGTCTGAATTATCCAACTGTATTAAATGTAAGGTTGTTCAGAAATAAATCTGCGGAAGATATTTAGATGTATCTCATGCTTTTCCGTATGAGAAATCTTAGTGATCCAAAAACCCTAGTTCACTTGACATTTGCACAATTGGTGATATACCTGAAGGACAGGACTGGATGTGTTTATTTAAAAATATGCCCAGAGATGAGGTCAGTCAGTTTCTCCCAGCTCTGCTGTCTTTCATCTTGAAAGCAATAGATGTTACTTTCCTGAGCTATGTTCCGCCTCCTCTAAGCCTGAAGATTGTCTTGCGTACACCAGTGTAAACCTTTCACCAGTTTGATCTGCAAATTAATCTTGGGTTTGGCCTAGCACCACTTTGCCATTTTCCATTTTATATTCTCCCTCAGAGCATTGTCACATGTGAACATGGCAGGCAGTGTTGTTCCCTTGAAATTCAGATAGTCCAAGATTGTAAAGTAAGGGTAAGGTTGGTTCTGCCTCACTAAAATTGAGAGGAACACTTAATTGCCTTTTTCCTGTCTTTATGATTAATTTGAATATTCCTAAGCAGATAAAATACTGTTTGAAAGTGTGTGTGAAACAGATGATAGGGAAGCATGTTTCAGTTTAATATTTGTTTTTCACTGAAAAAGTTGTTTTCCAGAACTAATTATAAGAAGGTATTTGTAGAAACACTTTGCGTTGTAAAATTTGAAATGAGTCACACCAAGCGTGCAACCACCTTATGTCTTCCTATATACACAATACAAATGTAAAACTTCTGTGGCTATTTGCTTTTGCTGTAGAAAGTATTTATTATCTGGGAGCGAAGAAACAAAGCCCTTTCTTTCATCACTTTTGTCAAGGATTTATGTTTCAGCTTGGCTACAGTTTGGAGCTCAGCAGCAGACATAAGCAGTATGAGAAACCGTTCACTTTTGAGGGCAAAAGGAGAAGTTAAAATCCTGTTGTCTGCTTGCAAAGATGTAAATACTGGCTGGCACCCGCCTATTCAGAATTCTCACATGGTGTTCAGCATGTGGATTTCTTCATTAAGTGGCCTTTATTCTTTCGCAAAAAAATGCTTAGAGCACCCTTTGCCTGTCCCTCCTTCCCCGCTTGTGTGAGCGGCAGTGATTTGGGAGGGGTAAGCTGAAGTGCCTCGTGTAGACCAGCTAAGCAATGAAAAATTACATCTGCATGTTCTGTAAATAATGTCCAGTCAGAGCAGATGTAATTAACTACAGAACTTAATGGATGCCTCGTGAGGTTACAGATGCTATCAGTCATAAACTAGATGAAGGCAAGGGAGCTTTATATGCTTGGAATTCCTTTTAGGACTAATTACTAAATATCTTTAAAATTGATTGCTTATACTTTCAATTTCTGAGAGTGTTTTCACATGATCTATGTGGAATGGACTTGCTGCAGCTTTACAGGAGGATGGGAGACACCTCCATTGTTGAGGCTTTTTGAGGAACTAAAAAGTTTATCTTCCCTAGGACTTTGTGTTAGAGCTTTACTATTAGGAAACTTGGTCTTATTTCAAGGGTTGACAAGCTGTCCAGCTGTCCTGGGAGAGTGGTCTGACACAGATTTTCTTTTTGTCTAAATTAGTTGAGAAATGTACAATTGTGAAGATAAAATTCTGTGGACATGTCAAAAGTCTTAGGCTAACATTGACAAAGCAATTAGCGACATACAGAGCGCCTCTCAAAAACAACCACCAAACCTTAATTTCTGCCTGTCTGCTTCCAAATACTTTACAATGGGTGAGCGGGTGAGAAACCAGCCTGACAGAATAAACAGAACCCTTTGGACTGTTGCGAGATAGCTGCTAATGTTCAGCTGACCACGTACCATTTCCTCATTCAACTGCAGTGTTTGAGATTGCCTCTCAAGCAATGTATTTCAATATAATTTTCTTTGTAACCTGTGATCTTTGTTCACAGTGTGTATTAACAGAGCACTGAACGGACATGAGCTGGTGAGCAGGTCCAGGATTTTTTATATGGTGCACGTTGTTTTATGTAGGATAAACCAGAAGGATCCCCAAACTCACCAAAATTATGCTAGGCTTGATTATTCAGTTTTGAATTCAATAAAGGATGTTCAAAGAGTTTTATAAATAAAATTTATAAACAATATATATTGTCAGGTAGCCTTCACGTCAGCTGTCAGTTATTTTAGAAACAACCTTTTGAGGAGTAGATGTGTGTATAGTAGAAATGACATCTGACTTAATCATAATTAATATTAGTACAAGTCAACAAGGGAGAGAATAAAACTGGATTTGTTTATTTGTAATGCTCTTGGCATTTTTAGCAGCTGTGACTGTTTCCTTGTGATCATTGCATGCCCAGTCTTGAAGGAATTTTTGATGCAAGTCAAGACAGTAATTTTAAGAGCGGTTTCTAACAATAGCTTTACAGCTGCAGTCCTGTGTGTCTCTGAGATGACACTCTTTTCTGCATTTTCCAAAATTGCGTGGAACATGACCTTTTGACTGAAATTTCTGAAACTAGTGCAGTCTGACAAAATGAAAGAGGATTTTGAACAGTTGCTCCCATTATTTTGGATGACTGTTCAGTGCTGGGCAGGCTGCTTCACACACAGGGTGGATCAGCAATCTTCATGGCCTTGTAAAACTAGAATTAAGTAATGAGAAAGATTAATGAGCCATCTAAGCTGTGTGCTCTATTCCTCTCAATATTCCCGCTCCCTTAGGCTAATTTGTGCAAAAATACAATACATACAAGGAAGATTTGGAGCATTTATTAAGGCTGTGATTTCTCGGGTTTTACAGTATAACCTGGCTTTTATTTATAGAGGACTGCCATGCATCTCACTTTTTATTTTGTTGGTCCACATGCACATTTTGGGTAGCTGTGACTGTTTATTTCGGGGAGTAAGTTATCATAATGGTCTTTTAAAGCTACTACTGTTGCAATTTAGGGATTGTCTGTTATGACTCTGCGTTGCAAAATTCAAGCTGTAATCTTTAAATTTAGTTTTTCCTGCAAATGAAACTACATCTTCAAAACAATCTTTCATGTGATACGTATAATTTAAAAATAAGCTGGGCAAGTGTTTTTGAAGAAGGATGCTGGTACAGGTTCTTTTCGCCTTGAGGAAAACAATCAAGTTGACAGTAAATTAATTTGCTGACATCTAAGGATTGAACAGCTGAGTTACTGTACCTGCTATTCGTGATGTGACCAGAGTTCTCAGAGGTTGTCTTTAATTTTCAGAAACCATTCGCTGTGTAACCTCGGCTGAAAAGCCTGGTATCAAATATGAAGCCACCTAGTTTCTTTACTATGAAAAGAAAGAGACTGCTGCTCGACTGATAGCATGAAATTAGAGTGACCCTGTGCTCCTAGTCCCAAATAACAGAGATAGGAATGAGTCCTGCGGAGGAAATGAGACTCGGAGAATTGCAAGTCATTCATAGCTCTGGCGAGCGAGGGATGTGTGCGCAGCACCCTGCCCTGGGCTGCAGACGCCTACTCCTCGCGTCATCTGCCGCTCAGCTGTGGCAGCTGGCTTATTCCTGGCGTTGGGCAACTCTCCATTCACCCACTTGGGAATGTGGTTTGCATGCATTGTTTTTAGTGTCATCTGCCTATCCAAGGCATGATGTGTGGTTTCAGTCGTGTTTGTTACCATGAGTGGGTTCAGTCTGGCCCACAGTGTACTGCGTAATGTTGTATTTTGGGCTTGAAAACGTGATGTAAGGTACAAAATACAGAGTAGACACGTCAGCATACTAAAATAAATATATGGGAGTGGGCACTGAAAATATTCTGAGGAAAGTGGGAATTCTTGTCTGCTTTGAGATGTGTTCTGGAATTATTTTAGGTCAAGTAACCAATACTCAGAATCTAATGGAAAGACGTGAGGTTAAGTGATGTGAAAGGCTGGTGAGCAACTTCTGGAGGCATATATTCCTGACAGGTTAATGCACAGATGTGACCTGGATCCTTAGCTTTGCCTACAAAGGAAGAACTTTGTGTTGCCCACGCTGGTGGGGGAGGCAAAATAATTTGCTGTGTTTGAGAATTTTGCTTGAACTTTAAAGGGTTTTTAGCTTTATTTTCTTCTGCAGTAACTATAATTTAAAATAAATCCAAAGGCTTTTTTTTCTTTTTTTTTTCTGACTACTAAGGGATTTCTAAGGTGAAGAGAAGAGAAAGGCCAGAAGATGCTAAAAACATGAAATGCATCATTGGCTGATTCATGACCTTTGTGTCTGAAGACGGATATCAACTGATTATTCAGAGAAATAGGGTCGCCTGTTAGTTAAACAGCTGAAGTTTTTTTTCCTCATTTGGTTTTATATGTTAATGTGCTTTGGTGGTGACATTTTTACTGACATAACTTCTGTTGAGGCAGAGAACTAATCCGAATAATACATTGAATTTGCTTTGAACTTGTAGTATGTGTAACACTGGGTGAACAGGCATGCTGTCAACTGTTCTAGTGCCATGCACACTGTCCTGAAGGCTCTGGCACCCTGTCACCACAAAGGTGAGATTTCTTAGGAAAGGGTAGTTCTAGGCAGTTTGGCTGGTACTGGGAGGATGGGAAGATGTGCTGGAACTAAGCTATTCATGGCAATTCAGGATTTGCGTGATTGCAGACATGAATTCTGTATGATGTGGAGAAAGGTCTGGGAGTTAAACTCTGTGTCCTCTCAGTATTTTGAATGCTATTGGCAAGAGCTTGGATATTCATTTTCTGTATTTTAGGCATCTCTGTAGCTAAGCAGATGATCTACAGTATGATCCCAAATTTAGTTTCTAAAAAGTCAGTAAATTATAGAAAATATCTGCAGCATATTCCATAGGTTAATCTGACATTCAGTACAGGATAGGGTTTTAGTGTTGCTGTTTAAAATTCTTTGCTGATGAGTTTGGAAAACAAGTTCAGATGTAATCATTGCTAGAGAGACAAATTGACAAGTACTGTTTTTAATAACCATTTACAATGATATAGTGAAAAGAAGGAAATTATTTTTCTTGACAGATTCTGATAGAAGAAAAAGAAGCTTAATGTGGGGTGGGTTTTTTTTTTTAATCACCATAAAAAATTCCTTCCTGTTAATCTGATGGATGGATTACAGTTTGTCCTTGCTTGGCCAGGTTGTATTTTCCATCAGAACTGGAGATTCCAACCCTCATTATATCACTTCTGTAATGCAAATGGTTATGTATAGAAAGAGATTTAATTAATCCCCTGCTGGTTGGTAGTATACCCTAAAGCAAACATAGTCAGCAAAGGAAAAATATTAAAACATGAGTGTGTGGTACCAGGTCAATGGGTGTCAGTGGAATTTCATCATCTGTGAAATATTAACTTACTAACTGAAATGTATTTACTGTTATAGCTGTAAAAATATTTGTTTATTGTCCCAACTGGTATGATAGTGAGCTACATTGCAAGAAAGTCAAGGTCAAAGGCAATCTCAGGAATCATGCTGTCTGCTCTGGCAAAAATATGGAACGTCCTGAGTGTAGGGACAGTTCTCACTCTAATTTGAAAGGACTACATTTAAGCTGCCATCAGTACAGACTCTAGCAACCAACTTTGCCTGTGGGTCTGTGCCATATGTGCAGCTACATGTTCAAGGACAAATTACAAGGCTGAGAGAAAGTGACAATTTTGAGTGATGGGCTCCCGCTTTCTTCACACTTTTATAACGCAACATATCTGTTTAAAAGATCTGGCTTCTATTGTAGGTCAATGAACAAATAATTTCCAGACTTCATTTGCATTTCATGTTGTGCGCCTATACGTATGCTACCTGAAACATTCCCATTTTCAGATGCAGTTTCTGTATACAAAAGATCACAACTGATAAATTTTCAGTATCTATGCACTAAACAATATGTCATGTAAACGGAAAAGTGATGCTTACAATGGCCAGTGTATTTTTCTCCTCTAGCTTCCTTGCTGCCTCAGAAATGATAGGTCCAGTGAGGATCCAGTCCTATTGTGAAACCTGAACTGTAGCATGTTACAGTGTCCCACTGATTTTTATGCCTGCATGATCTGAGATGATAAACTTAAGATAAAAGGAAATAAATTATGTGCATCAATCTTTAAAAATATTCTTATGCTATTTATCTCTTAATATAATTCAAATATAAATGTAAGCCTCTATTTTGAGGGTTATATCATTGACCTAGAGAGCAGGTGGCATGGAGCCTGGCAGAAGTAATAATAGTAATATATATAGGGACTGGCAGCACAAATGCTCAGGGAGGCGGATGTGCTGTCAGAAGAGGCAGTTTGAAATCTGGAATGTTGATGTGCCATTCTCATCAGAAGGGTGGTCTTAAATGAAAAATGTCCTTTTGGATAAACTGGGATATTTACTTAAAGGATTACAGCTGCACCCTGTAAATAGTGTTTCAGACCAAGTAGTCGCAGCTCAGCACACTTTCATTAGTTATTTTACCTCTTAAAATGTGATTTATTTTTTCAGGATACCCAGACATGTAACACCAAGCTCCTTTGTTGAGTGGGTGGAGACCAGTCAAATCACACCACCTCCCTCATAATTTACTATCTAAAACATTTAATCTGTACTATGAAACCAATTCTGGGTAGAGTTTCACCTTTATAGTGTACTTGTGAAATGCTGTTGGACTTTTATGTTTTGCATAATTATTTAATCAGCATTTTTGTTTTGCTACTTCATATGTATGAAACTACCCTATCATTTTAACATGTAAACACGTAAGTTGGTCCCCTTGCATACATTAAAGTGTTAAGCCATTTTAAGATCCAGCTGAGTCTCCACCCTGTAAGTGTATCCCCATCTCTGGTAGGCATTTTCATTGTCTGCTCTATCCCCTGGAGATCTGCAATGTTCTCCTGACAGTGGACATCCTCCAATAGGTGCCCTGAAATAGGTCATCAGTTCTGTCTGCAGTCTGCTCCCTCCCTGCTTCCGTCTACAGGCATTTTCTTTCCTCTTCTTCCCTGAGATGTAATGTTTTTAGACACTAACTCAGGTGATTCAGGAAAAGAAAAGCTCATACTTATGTTGCTCGCAGTTCTGTAACTTCCAGCTCTGGTGCTTTTGCAGTGTCCCCACCGTTCATGGTCTGGTTTGAAGGATTGTAAGAAGTGCTGTTACCAGCCCTGCTTTGGAGAAGCCAAAAAGGGTGAATAGGTGGGAGGGTGCAGGCCTGGTGTTTCTCCAGAGGACAGGAAAAGGGCTGCTGGAGTTGGGGCATTGCTTGATGTACAGCTCATGGGGTTTTTGAAGGGGATTTTAGAACTAACACAGAATGAGGCATAGTGGAACAACAGGTATAAAAATTGATTGCTTTGATTGTGCTCTTTGTTGTCAAGAGCACAGAGGTATTAACTTTGAACTACTGCCTATTGATTCCACCGCTGCACTGTGTTTGTCAAGGTGGAGGTGCAGAATGAAAACAATTGCTGCATGGATGGAATAATATTTCAATTGCTTTGAGATGTCATCTGCTAGTACTTTTTTCCTTCCTTATTTGGAAACTCAGTTAATCACAGATTTCAAAGGAAGATTTCGAGGAACAAAGCCCAAGTCAGTCCTCCTTTTAACCTTGTGTGTGTTTAATCCTGAATTAGCTACATCATAGGAAGTATTAAAGGCAATATCATGTGAGTAAAACAAGTGTACAGTAGAAGAAAGGAAAAGGTTTGGCCACTCCTGTTACGAGGCCATGATTCCCGTGGCCTTATGTCTATAAGTCACAATTACCAGAGCTGTGTTGCTGCAAGGAAGTGTTTGTCCTCTCTGTAAGTGACTTTTCAGTCCTAATGACTAGAGCAAAGCTTGTAAACATGAACTCCAAAAGCTCAAAAATTAGAAGGTAGATGAAGAGATTTTAAAGGTTTTCCCTTTTCAGCCAGTACCATGAAATTCCAAAGCTTTATTCATTCATTCATTCTGAAAATTTCTGACTTTTCTTGACTGATAGAATAAATGGAAATGTGTTGTTTGAATAGGAAATGTACCCTCTGCTAAGCACCTTTTTAAATATCAGATCTTCTAAACAGAATAAATTAAATACATCTGCTTATGTGATGTAAGAGATATACATGCACGTGTAAGTAATATACTATATACACAAACAGAATGATATATTACATAGAACAACTATATCTTATTTATCCATTTGCAGTGGCAAAAAGCTGTCACTGCTACATAGACTTAATGGTTGGAAACTTTAATTCTAACAAATGAGAGTTGAAGTAGTACCTTTTTAGAATATAAAACACACAACCTGTTATAGATGCTAATGATTTATTATCTTACATTCTTGAAATGTTTTGATTAGATCGTGACAAGTTTGTCTGATGACAGGAATTTATTTCTTGACGCTGTAAGCTGTCAACCGTGTGATAATTCACACATGAAATTTGCTCAGCACTGTTAAACTGTAATGAAATCTTATATTGTAGAGAACTCATAATTGAAC
>VZZY01004388.1:284721-320734 GCA_013400335.1 Eurystomus gularis
AAAAAAAAAACAACCAACCCCAATCCAAAAGCTGCTCCGTTGCATTAATTTTTCCTTTTATGAGAACGTCCAGGCAGCAGACACTGGGCATGCTGCGTACCACGCTTCTGGAAGTGGCTCACACAGCATGCTGATGAGGTGTGTAGGACAGGATTAATTACTGCCTTATCTATGTTTAGGCTTGAATTTCAGAGTTATATTTGCTCTGTTGAGTGCTTGTGTTTCTGTGACTGCAAAGGCAATGATTACTCAGACAAAATGAGTAGCTTTTTTACCCCAGATTCCCCTCCTACGTGCTGTGCACAGTTACACGCTGAGCATGCGTTTGGAAATGCCTAGCTTTTTATTAATTTCGCCTCAGTCATTTATTGATAAATAAATGAGTAATATATAATAACAAGTAAAATTAACTCAAGGTTTTCATTCTTTTCTTTTTTCCAGAAGGAGCTCAGTCTACCCAGAAGAGGAAGCTTGTAAGTATAATTATTCTTTATTCACCACTTGGTTTGTTTTGAACACGTATAGCTGTTTAGTTGTGGAAATAATTTGAAGGGGCGGATACTCTATTTTCTGTTAGCATTTTCAAGAATCTGTCATGAAGTTGGAACAGCTAGCTCGCGTTTCTCTGAGACTGAAGCCTCTCTTCATTTCCTTAAGTGTAGCAGGAAAAGTAGTAGTAGTGTAAGCTTACTTCTAATTATCAGCTTGAGCTGATCCTGATATGGAAGCAGCTGCGGTGTTGGGTGTTGCTTGTGCTGACATCGCTGAAGTGACTCCACAGAAGTCACTGATTATTTATGTGATATGGACAACTTTGATCGCTGCTCTTCAAACAGTCTGTTGACTGAAGTCTAAGTACACAGCTCCTGGGCCACACAGGTCAGGTGTTTGTGGAGCGGTCGGTGTAACAGAGATGTTTCCACAAAGTAGCAAATGTTAGGAAAAGTAGGCTTTTAAAAATGTGGCTTAAACAAATAGCAATTGAAAGAAAAATGCGTTACGATGTTTAAAGAATTTTAGTGAACTTGTGTTTCAGTGATACTATGAGAGCTTAGCTTTTGTTCTGTTTACAGGTTTATGGTGGAAGAAATTGCTTTATTGATTGCATTATATAAAAGAGAAAGCTTTTGTACTGCCTGCTATTGCATTATGATTTAAAATTGTTTCCTAAAGCTTGTAGACTACAGACGTGAAGCTCACAAAAGCATATAACCTTTCTTCCTCAGGTTTCTGGCTCTAATGAGAAATTATTTTCAGTCTTTCAGTGTAAGCTATCCCCTTTGTATAAGAAACAGTGTTTGGAAAATGCTGTGTAGTGCCAGTGATTCAGGCCTAAACAATACAATGGATCAAAAGGCCTTTTTCTAAAATGGGGCATGACCAGACCTTTTTGTTTAGTTCATATGACAATGATAAACCAGTCAGGGAGTTAATTAAAGAACATGAAACACTGGCTGATTTTTTTTTTTTTCTTTACCACTATGCCTTACATGCTAGCTTAACTATATAGGATAGGTTGTTAAAAAAGGTGGTGTTCATGATTTGAAGATTTTGAAGGTTCTTTGAACAAATGGTGGAGCAAAGAGTTATCTGTAAGGGGTTTTTTTTTGCCCAGTATAATGTAGTTCTTTTTGTACCAAACTTTTGGAATTGAATTTGAAGATGCCAGAGATATTCCCTTCCCTCATTCGAGCGTGGAGGTGGGTATGACAAAACACTATTCAGGTATTTATATTTGACATCTCTGAGATACAAGTGACCAAATGTGTAGTGTTTTATTTAGTAGTAATGAAACCAAATGACTGTTTTATTTCTATATTGACTTAACACCTTCAGTTTTCATTACTTCAATTTTGTTTTCTTCTACAAGTGAGTCCTTCTAAGCCATCATTATGTGAAGACATTTACCGGCCCATGTCAAGAAGATCTAGGCCAAAAATTTTAAGCACAGGGTTGCAGTTCTTAGTGAGACTAAAAAATCTGTGAAGAATTGAAATGTCTTCAGGTAGTTGTGCATGTTATCTACTTGATATTCAGTTGTGGGTCCTGGGATTACAGATTCTGTAGTCAGTTCTACCAAATGATTTTTTGGTGTTGGAGAAGTTTAACTGCTTAAGAAGTCAGTAGTGCATTGTGGCTTGTGTGTATTTGTGCTGATGCTGTACTGTTAAGCATATAGGCTCATCGAAAAGGCTCCTGGGGAGCTGATGTGTGGGATTTGCATATCCCAGTGTCAGAGTACTTGATTTAAAAAAAAAATACACTCTTAGTCTTCGAATCAGGAATTGGAGAAATTTATGTCAAGAAAGGGAATAATTCTAATATGTATATATATACGTATGTTAAAATACACCTATAATGTGCGTAAATTTGTTCAACCATTCTGTCAAAAAGGCTGGCCTAATTATGTGCACTTAAATACAGACTACAGGCAGTTCTCAGTTCTTCTGGAGGCTTTTCCTCTGCTTGAATCAACTTAACAGTGAACATCATGTATAACATGCAAGTATAAATTCTGAAAATAAAATTTATTTTGAAAAGTTGTTGTTGTGCTGTAGCTAAAGAGTAGGGTTAGTTATGGATGTAGCTAGGTCCTGATTCATTGGCTGCCATTCATTGACTTCTATTCACTGACAGGAGCAGAAGCAGGAATTGACAGAAGGATGAAGTTTCTGGCTTGGAGCCAGAAACCCTCAAGAGGTGCATCCATTTTCTGCAGGAACTCCAGCCTTTGTAGCAGTTCAGTAGCAATTGTGTTATACTGAAATAGACAACCAGTCCGCATTTTTCTGTCTGGAGACTGGGGTGTATTTACTACTGTAAAAAAGTCATATTTGGGGAGGAAGTAATTACTTTCCAGCCAGCCAGAAGTAGAATGAACACTTGATTATTGATGCTCGCTAGATGATTGCTTTGGTTGATTGTTAAGTTAGAAAGGTTTTAGGCTGTGGGTTAGCTAGGATATTTGTCATTGCAGAATGGAGAAGGGTGAGCTCTTCCTGACAGCACTTCTAACTTTTTTTGTTTTTTTTAATCTGACTTTCATTGCTTCATATTTGCCTGGGTCAGTACTAACAGTCTTTCCTTTTCTGCAGAAACTGATTGTAGGCATGGACAACAACAGTTGCTATGCTTGTTTGTACGAAGGAAAAGGAATGATTTAGACATCTTAGTATGTTTGGCAGCAGAGCATGAGGAATTTTGTCACCTAAAGAAGGTCTTAGGTGGAAGCTGGAGAGAATGAACGGTGGTATGGAGCCTGTGAAGTCTGTTGATTAGCAACTCTGCTTCCATATTAGCAGAAGGGAACACAAGCACGCCATAAATTATGGCTTTGCCCTTGGAGATCTTGCAGTCTAATCTTGAAATAATCAGCCCAGAATGAGTAGGCATGTAAAACAGATGGGGGAATTGTATGCAGGGTGACATTATGAGGAATCCCTGATAATTTAGATATCATTTTGTTCTTAATGTGTGTGAAGAGTGTCTGTTTCTGTATGGGGGTTATGTTTAATACACTAAAGGAAATTATGCTCAGCTGAATTGTAGGCTGCAAAGAGGCTGAATAAAACTAGTATGAGAAGAGGAACAAGTAGTTATATTCTGTCTCTGGTGTGGTTCAACAATCAGAGTTCAAAGTTTTCCTTTAATAAATCATGCATATAAATGTATTGGTTATGTTTTTCCCATACTTTGTTCACAAAGAATAATTACCATTCATGAATATTTTCTTTAATTTCAAATAGCTAATGTGAAGTGATAGACCCAAACTTTGATCTCCATCCTATTAGTGGAAGTGGTTTAATTATTTTCAGCCATTACCCTCTTCTGTTGTTTTGGTGCTACAGCATGTACAGAGATTGTTTTTTGTATTGTTGGCTTTAGCTTTCAAATGGTTTTGAAGTGAACTTGCATGTGAAGCATCCTAGAGACGTTCCAGACTTGCAAGGACAAAGGTGGAGACTGCAGAGCAAGATGAGGCTCATAATGAAGTGCTTGTTTGTGTTCATGTGTATAACAGCAACTCTGCACCCAAAAGACCAGGTTGTAAACTGCAGATTGTTGTTGTGGCTGCATGATGTGCGACACCGTCCTGGAGCTCACTATTTCTTCTAACTGCCTTCTCAACTAATCAGCAGTCGCTAAATCAAGTTGGGGTTGCATTTGAACCGTCTGACTTCTTTTTCAGTACCCCATTTTAAATAAATTAATACATTCAGTTGTTTATAAAACTGAACTTCATTGCCTTGATCAGGTTTTTTATGAAAAATGTGGGTTTATATTTGAAATCCTCATGGTTTCTTAGGCAAAGTTACTAACTTCAGTTGCTAGAATTTTTGTACTATGTAAACGTAAAATTTTCTGAAAAGAAGATGCTGTTTTCCCACATGACATTTGAAAAGAGTCATTTCCTCAGCAAACTAAATTTGCTAAACCATTTTTAATTTCAGATGCAAGTTAGTTTTGTTAATTCTTTCCTACTATCAACCATCTATATTAATTATACTTTTAAAGTCTGTGTACAAACACAAAAAGGAAAGTAGAGGCATGAGAAACATGAAAATAATTATAATTCAGACTATATCCAGTACGAATACACATTTAAATAAATATTATGAACTGCTGTTTTGATGGTGATAGCTGCTGATAAGAAGTAGTATTTACCTCAAGTTTTTATGGCTATCTTTATAAAATGTGGTAAGGGACTGTTGTGGTTTAACCTCAGCTGGCAACTAAACACAACACAGCCACTTACCCACTGCTCCAATACATACAGACATAGTAGTGTTTGCTAAAGTCACATGCAAGGCTTTTATGGTGGTCTTTATTCCTTCTAATCTCTTTTTCAGGCAATATATGTCCACTGTGGGGCTCATTTTCTCTCTTTCTCTCCCTTCTCTGCCCTCCCCTTTTACTTACAAACCTCTCAAGGTTCTTAGTTCGTACAGCCCATGGCATTTCATAGGGTGTTTCATTAAACAAGTCTTCATCTTAATTTGTTAAACTTATCCCCAGCTTCCTGACAGTAAAATAACATAGAAACACACCAAGGAATTTCTCTGGGAGGATATGCTGAATACCCGTTTGTATCAGTTTCTGCTTCTGTTCTTTATAATGCTTAGACCTTGGAAACAACAACAAGTTTGATGGCAGAAAAAAATGTTCTGGCCTTTAGTGCTGGTTTATGTCTTTATCTTGCCATGCTCAGGTGCTGTGGGAATTTCCTCTGTATCTGCAGAGAAATGGAGTATATCATTCTGTTTCTGTTCGTCTAGGTGGGTAAGTGTTTCTGCTGGGGATCAATTGGTGCTGTTTCCCTGCCAGGAGCAAGTGCTGTGCCTCAAGTGTGGAGAAGCCAAAGTGCTGCAAACCAAAACCAAAAATGGTTTTGAAAAGGAGCAGGGAGTTCTGCTACTTTTGCACTCTTTTCTGTCTTGGATCTGGAAACAGAGTACGAAATAATGCCTCCATTCGATCCTTTCTGTTTGTGATACTTTTTATAGTTGGAGAGAGAAAGGGGTGGTATTTTCTAACCACTCCATCCTTCTCTGAGCTGCATAGAGGCAGCTCACAGGCAGTAGATCAAAAATAACCTGGTGCTCTTAAACTGATATGTGGGGCTGGCTCTGGAGGTGGAACGTGCCGAATTATTCCTGCAGGGCTCTGTAGGAGCGTTGCTATTTGTATATTAGGCTTCAAAAATAATTTGAAAGCATTGTTTTATATGTTTCAGAAGCAATTTAGTGAATAAAGGGGATTTTAGTGTTATGTATATATTGTATTCTCAGAGGCAATTTATAGAGGTTTTCACCTAGGATTTAAAAGTGAGAATAGTCTTTTGTGCAGTTTTTATTATCAAGTTTCCACTACTTAATCCAGGTTCTCGCTTAATAATTATAACAACATTATACATAACTTACCAAATTTGTACCTTTTGTTGCTTGCTGTGCTTTCTGAGGGGGGTCAGGGCTCTGGTTGTTTAAGGAACGCAGCTTGGGAGTTACAGGAAGATGTTTTAAGGCTGAAGTTTTGCGTGTTCTTAAGGGGATTGATTTCTGAAAAGGGGATGGTTCACATGTTCCCCGCCGGCCGAGAACAGCTGCTCTCTGCACTGCTGATGACTCTGCGAGGGCTCTGGGTGGGAGCAGGGACTCTATTCCTATCGCAGTGTGAGTTTTCAAGCTGCTATGTGAGATTTCTGCCAGAATCCTTTCAAGTGTGCCATTGCTCCCTTTGGCTTTACGCTTCCCTTTTGATTTGATGAGAGTGACTGTTCCAGTTCCTTGAAGCCCAGGAGAAGTTTGTCTCTTGATTTGCTGTGGGCTCAGCCTGAGTGTGTCAGGACTATATTGCTGGCTGCATGACTGGTCAGATGCCTAGCCTGCGTCCCGGACTTCTCTGCGCCTTCGTTTTGTAGTGGTGGGCTTCATTTCCTTACTCTGGACGCTATGAATAGACTTGTAGAAGACTTTTTTTTTTTTTCTTCTTAAATAATGAGGTTTTTGACATGAGCCGTGTGATTAATCTGGACCATTACTGAACTCGCGAGGTCTCTTTGACACTGGGGGTACATGAAGAGCTTGGAATTGCACTGATTGTTCTGTGCTCTGCGTTGGAGTGGTAACAGCGGGCTCTCCTTCCCAGCTTTAAGCCTCTTACGCTGGGAAGAAACATAGTGTATCAGCACAATGATGAAACGGAGGAAAGAGAGGCTTGGAGCCCCATCCCTGCGGATCCAGTAAGGACTGTTGTGAAAAATGAATTGCACTTTTCAAATTGAAACTGTGAAGAAAACAAGCCAGAATTTTCTGTGGCCAATAGACATTGCTTTTATTTGTTAGAACCTTCTTTATCTGTCATGCTTATTTGACTGGACACAAAATCTCATTTGGAAGCCTTAACATTTTACTTTTGTGGAGCGTTTACCATAAAGTAAAGCCAAAAAAAAAGCATTATTTAGATATTTTTAAATAGGATACATTGTGGTTAGGTTTTGTATCAAGCCTTAATTAATGCAGTAAAACAATGTTTGTAACTCCGTCTTTCTAGTTAGATCACTTTCAGATTTAAAAAGTACTTTTAATAATGTGCCAGAAAGATAGCACAGGGCTCAAACCTCCAGAAACCTTTGCTACCTTTATTTTCTTTTTAAATTAAGAATGCTATTGAAAACTTGTAGCTTCAAATAAAAAAAATAATCTTTATTTACCTTGCCATAGGTATTTCTACAAATGAAATTTAAACAGGCAATTCCTTTTTAATCCTTGTGTCCTTTATAACTGTTTTGAAATCTACTAATGAAAACTGCCATTTATGATGTTTGTAATTACATTTATTATTTCTAGTAGGTAAAATTAACGAAATCGTATATTTAATACTATGTGTATAAGTAGATGAGATTAAATGAATCTATCACATAGTGGAGGGAGGAGCAGGGTAAGAGGCAGGCTTAACCTTTTCTGCCTGTGGACTGTAAAGCTGATCAGCTGTTTAAGCAGAAATTGCTAGTGGGGAGGATTTCCAATATGTAAAGGTTACTTACTTATAAGTATTTGGATTCATTGGGAAATTTAAAGCAAGGAACATTGACAAACATTCTTGACTTCAGGACTTCCAGTGTAAAATGTCTGAATACTAAACAAAACTGAAGCATGCCCCAGATTTCTCTTTTGCTTATTTTTATGTTTAAATATGGTAAATGGAAACTTTTTAAATCCCTCAATCAAAATCAAAGTTATAGTTGTAGGAATACGGTGGCATTGGTTTGTATTCTAATGCAGAAGCACACTTTATCTTACCAATATTTGTAATTTAACTTTTACTTTATTTCCAGTGAAGGACATCTGATTCTGTATAGTTCGATAAAGTAGGTGTTAGAACCTCTTTTTTTAAGTTTATGTATAAATCTGCAGCTTTTTGAAGAGCAGCTACTTTGAGAAATTTTCTGTGCTCTCTGTGTATACAGATGCGTGTTGGCTGCTAACCCTGCGAGAGCAGCGTAGTTTGCAGAACTGAGCACAGAGCTGGGAATGAGCGTCCTCAGCTGTAATCCTGATGCCGCAGCGGGTGTGCTATGGACGAGTCACTTAACCTCTTTGTGCCTCAGTTTCCTCATTGCTAAAATCAGAATAAAGCCATTTTGCAGTGCTGCTTTCAGGCTTAATTAGTTGTTGCGCTAAACCACTGTCAGTGCTAAATGTTGTTTTCTAGTTAATGGTTTGTGTAATTCATGTTTTCACGGCTGCGTATTTCCGTTATTGCCACAGCCATGATGTGGAACCATGGCTCCCAAATTGTGGAAGCTGTGATATAAATGGTCCATGTCTGTTACTTGTGCCATTATCCATTTGTTATTTTTTTCTCAATTAAAACTTTTACATTAAGGATTGATGGTGGTGTGTATTCCAGAAAGCCTGGGAATCACTCTGAAAAATAATTTGGTTAATTCCAGATTGGAAGATTTTCATAGTGGAAAAATAGTCTTGACTAGATATATATTATATTGACTGTCAAATACACTTTGGTTTGGATGGCAGTCGAAAGGATTACTTAGTCGATTGCGTTTATTAACAAGATATAACTTGTATTTTGGAAGTATCTCTTTTTTCTTTATTGAAAGAGAAGATATGATATTGACCCTGATTTATTTTTTTTCTACCCTGGTACCTTGTCAGAATCTCCTCTCCTTTGTACTCCCACTGCCGAGGAAGTGACGTTCATCAGCACATGTTCTCTCCTACATCTGCTCCAGGTCTGCAGCACCTTAAATTCCCGTTTAGTGCTGACTGTGCACTTGTTACTTCTCCTCTAGTATTTTACCTGAGCTCGCAACCCCAGAGCAATCCACCTAGTCCATGCTACAGCCATCCTTTTCAGTGGAGGTAAGGAGAGGTATCAGCTAGGAATTTCTAACAGCTTGGTGTTGGTGTAACCATTTATGAACTTACCAGCTTTATGGTTTAAGAGAATAATATCTAACAGAACAACATTCTAGTTATAATTTACTCCCAGTCATTTAAGGTTCAGGTTGATTTGCTCGTTGGTACAAATTTTTCTAGTTTGTGTGTAGTTTAAGGCCCTACGTAGGGAAAAATATAAAACGAACAGAGGAATAGAAACCTGTCTACCTGTGTGTGCATGCAAATTCCTGGTTGTACTTTGTGCTAGCTTCTGAGTGCATGTGCAGCTCATATCATGGAGCAAAGAAACCCTCACAGGCATTGTTGATGTCAAGAAAACCAACTTAAAACTAAAATAGCCTGGAGTGGGGTCCTTACATCTGTGCCTAGAATAGCAGGTCTGTGCTCATGTACTGTGGCCTGTTCTACTTGCTCTAAGTCTACACTGGCTCCTCACAGAAGCTACCAGGCTGAAGCCTCTGTCTCCAGACACAGGGTCTACAAAGAATACGTAAAATGAAGTCTGTTGTTAGGAAGCTTAAATATGGAGTACAGGAGTTTGTAAACTGAAAAAAGTCCAAACCAGTTCCTCCACCTTGTGCTATTATGGGACATGCATGGCCATCAGCAGCCTCAGCGGAAACCTTCAGCTTCTTCACTAAGAAGAAGCTTCACCTAGTGATAGAGTGACTGACAAAGGCTAACATGAGCTAGAGATCTTTGTGTGAGCAGTTATGAAATCGGAGCTCGGTGGTACCTACTTAAAACTTGAGCCAGCATAGCCATCAGAGGGCTGGTTTTGAAGTTCACATGCTACGCTGTGGATGTAGGTGGTCAAATTTCAGTTACTCATCAGGTGGTAATGCAATAGCCCCTGAATCTAGACTGTTACTTCAGAGGGAGATTGCTCTTGCTGGCCAGCTCTGGTACGAGAAAATGTGAAGTTGAGCTATTTTAGGCATCTGTCCCCGTAATAGCAAGTAACATATATTACATCTGTTGGGTGGAAATCAGGTTGTCAGCAAAGGAAAGGGATGTTGCATGTGTCTGTACTTGGTGTGTTGTGTGCTGCCATGAAGAGAGGTGGCTTCTCAGCATGCCTGCTGCTTTCCCTGCATGTTGGGCACCACTTGGTGAAAATTCTTACTGTGATGCTCATTTTGGCAGCCCTTGCAGTGGAGTGAAGGGCAGTGACTAAAGAGCAGTCTCCTAACATTTTAATGTCATAGTCATCACTGTAATTTGAAATTACTTTTTGTTACTTAAAAGCTGGTATTGGGTAATGCTCCTTTACAAGGGTGATTAAATGCTGTTTAGCATTAGGGCTAATTAACAGACTTGTAAGTAGTAATTAATTATCAAAATTAGATTACTGTTAAAGTCAGTTGAGAACTGCTCTTTTTGGAGAGGCGATCTAATGATTAATGATTATATTCAAAAGCCTTTTTGGTACTTATTACTTTTTTTTTTTTCTCTCAGAATCCTTCAATCTTAAGGCTTTTGACATGGGTCAGGGAATAACTTTCACTTTAAGAATAGTTAATATAAAAGTCTTTGTGTAAAGTTTTACATTCCACTGTTACTATGGTCTCTCCTTGATAATATTTTTCACATATGGGGACCTTCAAGCCATCTGCTCTCTGAATACTGAGTGGTTGATGATTCACAGATATATGGCTCTGTGTAAGAGCTTAAGTCTACTATAATAACTTTTTATTTTTGTCCTTGTTGGTTTCACCTGTGCCGCTCTTGATCCTGTTTTATCCTGTCTTTCTTTGTTGTAATTTTGTTTACTTGGTTACAGTACCAGTGATAGCCATTCCTGCTTGCTTAGAGCAAAGGTTCATCTTGGTGAGTTATTACCATCATTGATCTACTCAGCTTAACACCCTCAGGTTAGCCAGGCAGCAGTTCATTTCCATGGCTATGTAAGTGATACTAGGAACTGGTGGAAAATGTACCTAGAAATACTTATGCTTTAATGCTAAATGCTTCTCACTTTTTACCTTCGCTGTTTGCAAGAATCTACGTAGGTTTTCTCTCCTTGCCTGTATTTCGTGGTGGTGATATTTTTACGCGGACAGGTGAGCACTTGTTCGTGTGTCTGAAGTCACGTCAGATAGCAGGCAAGTTTATGGTTTCTGAAAGAATTAATCTAATTAAGAGTGAAAATATTTTATAAATAACCTTTGAACAACTGAAAATAATGTAAACCTTTAAAAACAGTAAAAAGAAATGTGAAGTGGTGTGATTACAATAAAAATAGATAGCAGGTGAAACAAGACTGCTGTAGTTGCAACCATGGATTGGAATTAAGACCATGTATCTTCAGGAAGAAAAGAGAATGATGTCCAAAGTGAAAGGGCTGAGCCTCATATTTAGGATCTGGCTTGCACTCTTCTGGGGTAAGCAGGGAAGTCAAATTACTGAAGAAGAAAATGAGGCCATGTTTCACAGCTGGGCCTCTCTACGACTTGGCAAGTCTTTGTATTCTCATATTTGTCCTCTAATCAAAATACGGATTTCCATCATTTCTTGATACCAAGTTGCTTAAAAGGTGTCATGAGTTAATTGTTCTAATTTGGAAGCAATGGGCCTTGAGATTAAAAGAATGTGCATTTCCCCCCATTTCAAAAAACGTTGCACTCTCTGTAATGCCCTCAGCAAGATGTAAGCTAGTTTCAGTAATTCTAGAAATGGATTAAGTTGTTTGTGGTAACAAGGGTGAAAGTGTCCAGGTGCCATATTTTTGACATCTCTGGGTGCTGCAGGTGAAGTGAAGTCTCAGTGGAAATTTGCTTTATACTAAAAAACGAAGGGAAGAGCTGAGTTTAGCTGGATTATTCAAGGGATATTTTCTCATGCTATTTTGATTTCATGAATTCGTGCCAGTTGTGGAAATGTTCTTATAGGAATATATGGTAGAGATTACTTTTATAGGAGTGTTTTCCCTTGGCAGTTCTAGCCTTAATAAAGTCGATTGATAATAGTTACTCATTTCTTATAGCTTTGCAAAATAGTTTAATAGAATTTTTTTTTCCCTAGCCTGTACAAAATCTGGTCACCATTTCTGAATGTGATGATGGTCAGATCCTTGTTGTCTTATTTGAGTAAAATAAAATAGGAAACCTAATGTTGCTCTAAAACACTCAAGTGTTTCAGCACAGTACATAATTACTTGATCAGTGTATAATTACAATGTTTTGAGTTTTATATAATTAGGATTTTATGGACATCTGTGATATAATTTAGGAATATATTAATTTATTTACATAAAACCCCTATTTTAGGAAACAAGCATTTAATCAATAACTGTGGTAAGTAACAAGACTATATTATACATAGATATTCAACTATTTAAAGACTTTTTCATGTAAGCTGTTGCAGTCAATGAGGAGAGATCTATACTTAGAGCTATGGCATTTTTGGGTGTGTCAGTGTGGTTTGGTGTGCAGTGTCCTCAGCGAGTCTGCGGGAAACTCCAGATGGGCTTCCTTGGGGTTGCAGAGTGTTGGTCAGCTCACCTTCCCCAAGGGGTGGGGATGGAGATGTCTGCCTTGTTTGAATGTGGTGTCTCTTGTTAGGCTGTGGGTTTTTTTCTTACGTATTGGGATTGCTGGTGTGGCTTGATGAGGGTCTTATAACTCTAGTCCTTCTACTTGCTCTCTACAACTACCTAAAAGGAGGCTGTAGTAAGGCTGGTGCTGGTCTCTTCTCCTGGGTAGCTAATGAAAGGACAAGAGGTAATGGCCTCAAGTTGCACCAGGGGAGGTTTAGGTCAGATATCAGGAAGAAGTTCTTCACTGAAAGAGTGGTCAGGCGTTGGAACAGGCCTCCCAGGGAGGTGGTGGAGTCATCATCCCTGGAGGCATTCAAAAAACGGGTAGATGTGGCACTTCAAGACATGGTCTCTAGGGGTTAGGGAGATGTTGGACAAAGGTTGGACTAGATGATCCTAGAGGTCTTTTCCAACCTGAATGATTTTATGATTCTACTTCAAGGCAGGTGCAGAAATCCCTTCCATAGTGTAAGGATGTATTCTTGGCACATGTGTCCCCAGATCACCTGTACTTTGGGTTTTGAAGACTACATAGATTTTACAACAGCAGGGCAGCACCTGTAAACAGGAGAAGCCCTATATTTTTAGGGAAAATAAAAACATTTCAGAATTCAAACTTCATGAAGTTCTTCATATTTTTTTATTTTGGAATCCCTCAAGGGTTGTCAAGAGTTGGTGATAATTTCCTATCTACTTAAATTTCCTTTTAGTTTAAAGTCACTTAATACAAGTTTTAAGAGTTGAGTTTAGTTAGAATTTCCTATTTGACAAATGTCAGAGGATTAATGAAGAGGACTATATTCAGCTTGAATGACAGTTGGAAATTTTTCTGTTTTTGCAGCAAGTGATACCCTCCTGGTTTAGTGCTTGATTTGGTACAGGTTCTGCTTTCTTAAATCTGCTGAATAATTGGTCAGAGTTGACTGCAAGACAGTATAATGTCACTTTTGGAAACAATGTAGATAAGCAATTCAGGAATAATGACTAACAGAACAACTTTGTGAATATATCATTATGCATAATGTGAAATGGTGAATTTTAAGTAGGTAATCTTTTGGCAACTGAATTGTAATCTACGTCTTGCATTGAATGAATGAATGAGTTTCCCAGAATTCATTTCTTTTTTAATGGAAATTTTTCTCTTTATTCCTTTTATTTTTGACCAGTTCTTATTCTTGGGAATAGTTTTTCCCATCTAGGAGATGGAGACTACAGGGGAGGGACATGTTGGTGATACCTAAAACTTGACAGGCTCAGATAACTTTTTGTCTTTCTTATCCTGATAGGAAACTGTTTGCTTGCCACATGGTTGGAAATACTGAGGCATGGTGGCTGGAATGGTATAATATTTTTCATATGAAGGCATTATATAAATGCTAAAATGCCTGCGTCCTGCCTGGAGCTGCTGTAGCAGAAGGGTTAAACCCTAGGGTTTGGAACCTGAGGTGTGAATTCTTGTCTCGTTCCAGGCTCGCCATTTGGCTGCCCTCCATGGGACCACTTGTAAAGCATAAACTGGTGGTTTGACCTGGGGAATTGGAGGCTCCCAGAGGGGAGTATTTTCTCGTGACTTCAGAATTTGGAGGGCTCTAATGTTTGCTAGCCATTTCACCTATAAACTAAGTGGTTTGCAACTGTTTTTTCTGTATAACTGGGTTTGAAGGCTGTGATCTGATTGTACACCTGCATGTGAACTGATTCATTTACTTCTCCTGCACTACTCTGAGTTTGGGATGGCTGGAACAAGCTAGCAACTTCTAGGGAGGAAGGAAAAGCTCAGAAGGTTCTTAAGAAACTAGTAAATATTGAAGCTTTTCTTTTTCTGTCCTTATCCTCAAATAACAGTGATTTCCTTGAATGACAGTAGAGTGCTCAGTTCTGTACAAAATTCCTCCTACTTAGTCTCTCCCTCAAAGACCTTTTGATCTCGAATACATATACAGAAACAACTGTGCACTGAAAGATTCCTGGCAAGGGAATCATTCTGAGAATGAAATACATATTCTTAACCAGGCAGTCATGTGTTTATTATTGTTGGTAGACAGTCTCATGCATCTACCAAAACTTGTTTTTAGTTGTACTATGAGGCAACCAGGTGCTATTTTTAGTTTTGACTTGGAAAATCCGTGTGTATGCGAACAGGCCCGTTAACATCCCACGCTGAAACACCAAGAGTAGAGATGTGCTAGCAGTGGGTACCTAGTGTCAGCTTAATGGACTGGAGCTGGGGAGAAACTGAGACTATATAACATGACTGCTTGTATTAGCATAGGACTATTCCTGCCCATGAGCAGGAAATTCCGTTCAGATCTGTTTTCCTGAAAAACTACTCTAAAGCCAGGAGTTGCGGTTTTTGATTTAGATAGATGAACCATTTAGTGGATCAATATTAACCTGAAAGCTTAAGGAAAGTTTAGAATGTAAAGAAGAAAAGAGGATTTCAGAGTAACATTGCACCAGTTTTTAAAATTGTATCCCGTTTGGGCTGTGTCTCGCTGTCCTGAGCTATGTTGAATTTTTCTCTCAAATTTAAGCTCTTGTTTGAATATTCACGACTGGTACCGTGCCAGAGCTTCATCTTCTATAACATACCCTTTCGTGCTCTCTTTTCTACAGGCTGCATCTATACTCCCCTTTTCTTCGGTATCCCTATTCCAGTTTTTGTTCATTCATCTCAAATATGCTTGTTCTAGTCCTCCAAGTTCTCTCTTCCCCTCATTTATCTCCTAAAATTTGCTACTTTGGCTAGCGGTTATTATTCTGTCATTCAATCCCTTCTGTGGTACTTGAGAGCATAATCTTCTAACCTAGTTTACATTACACTGTCATTATGAATTATTAATGTTCTAAAATAAAATCTTCAAACAGTAATCTTTGCTGTGGTGAAAGAGCTCTATGTGCTTTTGTTTTCCTCCCTGTCCTCCCTGCCCTTCCCTTTCTTTAGACCTTCAGGTCTTTAGAGCAGGGATGTTATCGATCCAGCCGCCTGGGAAAGCCTCGCTGTTCAGTGAGTCGCATTGTCACATCTCTGGGCTGAGATAGGCATGTGTTTATATAAACACTAGGAAAAAAGAAGTTGTGGAAGTAATACTTTTGATTCTGTTAGAAGACTGACTGCATAAGTAGAAGTGATAATGTATGTTTGGATTATAGGTTGCCTGAGAAGGTGAATATTATTTCTTGTGCTCTCTATTGTTCCTATTTTTGTTCCTGTGATTCTCAGTTGTATTTGTCAATAGATGAGAAATTTAAAATAACAACAGAACAGCTCAAGTTATAACTCTCAGCAAATTTTTAGGGCAAAAAAGTTCAACGATATCTGGTGAAAATCCTTATCAGCTTTCCTCCACGCTTCATTTTAATGCAACTGTTTGTCCATTTTGCTTTCGAGAAATTGGAAGATTCCAAAACCATTAAATGTCCAATTTTCCAAGTGAATCAACACACGGGTATTGACCAGAAGTGTTCCTTTAAAACATGAGTGTCTGTGTTGCTCTCACAGAGAACTTGCAATTCATTTGAACAAAATGGAGATGGTTACAGCTGCTTTCAGCTTTGACATAGAGGAACAGCCCATGGGGACGTGTTCCAGCCTGCACCCCATGGCTCAGTGTGCGCAGCCTCCTCTGATATCAACATGGATCATAAAACTGTGACCTGTCGCTTCTGCAACTTTCCTCTTCGTATTAAAAATAAGGGCAGCTGCAGACTACACTGTAGAACGCCACAGTCCATTTTTTACATACTGTTGTTGTAAGTGGTCGCTATGGTGAAAAGTACCTTATTTATTAGTTTTGCAAGTCGTATTTTCCTTGCAGAAAGCACTTCGGACAAACAGGCGGTGTTTGTTTGCATGCATGATCTCTGCTGTCTCCCCTTATCTGTTTGTTTACTTGTTTGTGTGTTGTGCAAAATAATTTGATGAGCTGGAAATACTATTTGCTTTTATTACTAGTTGCGTTATTATAGATAGCGCAGAAGCCTACATTTGGTTTTGTTAGAAAATACTGAAAAATTGCATAATTTTTGCTTGAATTTGGTATTTTTTTTCTTCTGCATATGTATAAATTCTGTGTAGTGCTAGATCTGCTAATCAAATTTTGGGAGAAAAGCAAGTAAAGTGAGTATAAGATGAATTTATCAATATTTTCTTTTTTTCTTTACATCTGAGATGGTTTCAAAGGTCATTGGTGAGGTGGGCTGTGTAAGTAAAATCTATTTTAAAAGTGAGCAATTCTGTTATATATTTTTGTTTCTAGGTATATTATTTACACTTATTTGTGCCATACTTTAATGTGTTACAGTAAAGTGTACTAAGATTTAACATTACAAACTTTTAACTTTTTGTTTTTATTTTGTAAATGATTTTTTTCTCTGGAGACTGCAGAAATTGTTGAGAGTTCCATATTTGTCTATTCCATACTTCATTTCAAAGCAGGGAATTCCGTTTGGGCAGATTTATCTTAAATTATTAAATCTGCTTCTGTTTTCCGGAACTCTTAATGTCCGTGTCCCTACCGATATATAGAGGGGCATATAGGTTAGAAGCCTTAACTATAAAATAAAAAGCTTTGTTAGAAGAGCTTCTAAATATTGTGTGTATTTTAGGGAATGTTGCTTCTGTAATGCGTCACCTTTGTGGGTTTCCCAGAATTACTGTAAAACAGTTTATAGAGATCTATTAATCTGTAGTTGTATAAAAATCAGTGTTCCAGGCTTGTTCTTATATTTATTCTATCTTGTATGTTATATAATTTTTCTGAGGCTCACAACCTTGAGTAGTTAGTTTGCCTGCTGGTTGATGATATGCTATCACAGCTTTCCCAGAGTTTAAGATTAAAAGCTAAGCTTTTACTGTGAAGATTCATATTCTTCCAAAGGAATAACTAAAATAGGGGCAAATTTCTGTTAGAAATTCATGGCCAAATTAGGATATAATTCTGCCTTTAAAACCGGATGAAGTTTCTTTTTTTTTTTTTTTGGTATGCCAGCACTCGTGATGTTTCCCGAGCGTGGTTTTTATTTCTCATGTCTCTTCTGTACCATGGCTTATTTTGTAAAGTCTATTCTTATCCCATGCTCTAACTTCATTAAGAATTTATGTTTGAAAAATGTAAAATTCATCCTCTTAGTCTGTTCATTACATTAGCATTCCCCTTGCTCCCAGAATAACTCTTCTTAGCCAACATCCTACAAAATAAGCCTTTTGTCTCAGAAAAGCCGAGGTAAATGCAGGGCTTTACAATATCCTCAACATTTCAGCTGAGCCTAAATGTGTTAACCAAGAAACGGGGAAACAAGCTGTGGAGTGGAAGGTCTCGCCCTGGAGATTCAGGTCAAAGCAAACAGCCTGAATTATACCTAGAGACAAATCATGCGCCAGAGCTTGTTTTAGAGTTCAGGCTTGATTTGGTCTTCTGGGTAGTTCGCAGTCGAGCAAGTGGAGGCACTCCCTGCTAGCTGCTTACCAGGTGTCAACCCGAGCCTGGAGGCAACATGTTGATCCTTGGCACGGTGTCTGTACAGGTTCCAGCCCTGAGATGAGAGGAGCCCTTTTTGCTGTTGCAAGACATTAGTTGTGATCGGAGTAACAAAAAGCCCTCTAATTCACCCGCTTAAATACAGCTCTGTTCACTCTCTGCTGTTGGCTTTGTTCATTTTACCTTAATGACTTGTGTGTTGTCTTGGTTTAGTTTTAACCACCCACCGGTAGTTCGTCTTCAGTCCTCAATCCCTGATCACTGTGGAGACATGGTGTGTTCCAGCTGCCTTTGCTGCTGCTTTTTCTCTTTATTTGTCCTTTAAGCTCTGCGCTGTAATTTCCCTACAAAACGGGGTAATAACACCTGCTTTTTCACATCTGCTTCGCTGCAGCAGTCTTGTTGGAATGGGTTATGGGCAATGTCTACCAAGGACTGTGTGTTACAGTTCTTTGGGATATATAAAAAAGCCCTGCTACAGGAGACTTTGGCAACTTGTAACTCAGTGCAGGGAGCCAGAGGTGGAAGAATTCTGCAGAGCGCTGAAGCAGGACAAGAAATTAAGATACCTTCCTGTTGGAAAATGCTGTTGCACAGTACATTCGTTAACACTGCATTACAGGTTAGAAAGGAAGTTTTCAGTGCATTGTGATAATTATTATACACGATAAAGATGAAGAAATGCCGTGGTGGTAACAGGAGGCTCAATCTATGTTTTCTTTTGGATAAATTTTGGCTGGTTTAGAGGAGGGAGAATCTTTGGATGAGGATGTCCAGGTCATAGCAGTACTCTAAAGCTGTGTTTCTCACAAATGTTACCGAGTGTCCTCAACGTTTTATCCAAGATGTTAAAAGATTTCCATATATACGTGAAGTGAGATTTTCAGAATTGATGTTCAGAGTTGTTATTTTTCAAGTAACATTTCTCATTTTTTATGGTGTTTGAATCACATATAGAGAGTACATTTGATTAAATCAGACAACTGACACTTGAATCACACATGAAGACGACAGGGCTAAGGAAAGAATGCGGCTTCTAATAACTTATTTAAAGAGGACAATTGACCTTTTCATGGCATCTGAGCCTAATCATCGATTTTGTACACTTGAAATAATGTTAAGTTTATGCTGTATTGAAGTTGCCAAACATTTATTAGTGTTACTTGGGAAGAATAGTGTTGTATGGGATATTAGCATACTAATAAGTAATATTTTTGTAAATAGAAATAGAAAGAAAGAATCTTTCTTATTAAATATTCATAGGATTTTGGACACAACGCATTTTTAGCAGTGCTTGCTTTTTATCACTATTTGGTAGTATTTTCGTTTAGAAAATACTAATAGATAGAGCTATAGTTAACATCCTCTGTATCCTATATCTGTGAGTACCGTTTTGTAAGAGTTGCTTTAGAACTGTGAAATCAGAGCAGTTGCTTATGCTTAAGCCGTGCAGTGATACGTAGTGAATTAGGTAGTATGTCAGGCTATCCACTGTGATGGCAACCCCTGTTAATTCAGTAACTGCCGGACTGAAGTTACATGAGAAGTTGGCAGCTTTTATTCAGGTGTATGAGTGTGCAGTGCCTGATGGCTTGTTCAGTAAATGTTTCTGGTCCTTTGAATATTTAATTAGTGCAGTCTCTAGGATGTTCTCCTGCATGGGAAATGCACACCAGAAGGAAGTGTGGTTATTCTTTACCCCCCAGAAACTTGGCCATCAGATCTTAGTTTAACTATCTCAGATAAATATGTCTTTGGGAGCCCTTTTACACAGAGGTAGCCATTGAAATCTGCATGAACCGCTGTAGTAGAAGAGCATTTAGTTCTGTATTGGCTTGGTGATTCCTGGAGGTTAGGTGATTTCTGCCAAAAAGGGAGGAAATCGGAGATTGCATAACCAGGCAAATACCAACAGAAAAATGAACATTAAAGATATATTCAACTTAATGTTTTCTGTCAGACTGTTACTTACATGTCTTCAGACTGCAGTCTGCTCAAAGACAGTCTGTTCATTTGCGTAGGTCACTGTTCAAATAATAATGATGCCCCAAATAGCTCAACACACATCTTCCATGTAATTTTTTTTTTTAAAGGAACCCTCCTTTTTTAAGAAGTGTACAGGAAGAATTTATTTCCGTTCTTTGTATTGAAAGGCCAAAATTTTCTGCTGGAGTTTACATGTTACACAGTTTAAACTATTTTGTTAATGATATAGAGCAGATAACTGTTCCATTCAGCTGCATTAACTTAAAATTAGTATTTCAGCTTGCTTCCATTATAAGCTTTCCTTTACCATAATGTGACTCAAGAAAGTTATCTTCATTTGAAAACTACTGGAGTACTACATGTTTCATCTTGGTTGAAATATTTTTAAAAAACAGTCAATATTTTGTGGGACCTTTTCTTAATACACAATCAACTTAAAATGTAGTCCATCACAAGATTTTTGACCTTTGGGATATTCTTTTTCAAAATTACTTCAGTGATCTCCTTGGTACCACTTCAAACTTTTAAAGGCAGCTTGCTTTTGAAATGACAGGTTTTATTTAAAAGAAGGTGGTCTTATATCAAGTGAATTTATTTAATGATAAATGCAGCTGCTATGAAAAAAGTCCAGAAAGTAATGGGTTTTGTGTGGACTGTTTGCCTAATTGCGTTCTCATTTAATGTCAGGCTTAATTAATGTCCTACTTTGGTAATGGTGAAGACTAGAAATTGGGGAAGTCGTTGACATTGGCTATTTATAACTGTCCAGTGGATGCAGTGTCATTAGGAGGACTCTGGAAACCACACATTTGGTCAGCAGAGAAGTACTCCATCATCACAGGAGCTGCCGAAGTGTTCTGCAGGTGATCTTTTCTGAGGACAAGTTGAGCATGAAGTGGAGAAGATACATTAGGGAGATTGATGAAGACTGAACATACTAAAAGGCGAGTGGAAGAATTTCACAAGGAAAGGAGTTTCTTCAGGCTTGGAATATCTCAGGCTCGGGAATTCACAAAGACGTATGAACATTTTAATGAGTTTAAATAGAGAAAACTCATCTTGTAACCTGTTAGTGTGCGTGTTCTGTTTTTTGGACATGCTTTCTGATAGGCTTTGTATTTGAAGTAGTAAGAAGTTTCTAATCCTAATTTTGTGAAATGCTTTGCTTATCATATAGAGACAGTAATACAGTTCCTTAGAAGGATCTCATTTGTCATTGTAGATGGGAGAAAATCCTTATGCTTCATACACTTGTTACAACAAAAGCAAATTCTGGGAATGTTGACATTGTTGTATTTTAAGACATGACATGTTTTTAAAAGACAAGTTTGACAGTTTCGTTGTGTTCTTCTGGTTTTGTAGCAAAAACACTGCATCTCCAAGTATGGTGCCTTCACATTTCTTTGGGTACTTTGAACATCTCTGTAGTTAATGTTTGAGGACATTCTCAAGTGCTTTGCAGATGCTGATTTGCAGGATTAGATTTTGCTATTGGTGCGTGGAACCGGCATTTTGAAAAGCAGGAATGTGAAGTGTTAAAGAAATTTCTGCTGCTTGTGAACCAGTGTTATGTAATTCCCAAAGTGCTTTTTGCAGTTCTTGGACAAGTGCTCTGCAGAACCACATTAAAGAATGGGATAGGTGGGCAGACAGGTTACCAAAGATGGGAAACATCCCATTCCCTTGCATTGATTGGGCTTCCCTGTGTTCCCTGAAAGCAGCAAAAAAATGGACAGGGTGTCACTGGGTTAATGCTGCCATAGAGCAGTCACTGATGCCTATGGAGAATGTTCTCCTAAAATGGCTTCTTCTTTTTGTATCCTTCCTGTAAGAGATAGGAAAGCACTGGTGCTGAGTACAGTGATATGAGTGATTTGTCTTCAACTGCTGAGTTTTCAACTACGTTTGAAAGATATATATTTCAGCTCATATATATTAATAATATCCTGATTATAATGCTAAAATACAGTTCTTCAGTTTCTACTCTTGATTGGTGTATGTTATTATGTGGATAGAAAAAACAAATGTATTTATTCTTCCTCATCAGTAGTAGACAGTGGCGGAGTTTTGTCTGGTTGTACTCTAAATTAACTTTGTGAAATCAAACCAGAATGTGATCATTAGATACAAATGTTTAAAAGCACTAGAAGAGATGGTTGTGTTGAGCAAACAGTCCGTTCCCACAGCACGCAAAATCACATATCCCCCTTTTGAAGCTCAGATGGAAGGGCAAGCTTTGCTGAATCAGATACTGTGATTCTTAATAAATGTGTATATTAAAAATGTGCCATTATTTAATGGAAAGTTATGAAGACCATCAAATTCTTTCATGTGGAAAGCTAAAGGAAGCCTACTGGGATTTCTTTCTCCCAGACATTTATGTGTATTTTTTAAGGGCTGTATTGTGCATGGAAGGCAGTGCCAGCTGTTGATTGTCATCTTTCTCATGTCTGTGATAAAAAGCCACTCAAGAAGGCTGAAATATGAGAACATCATTAGCTTTCCTACTGGCAGAAGTGCTTAAAAAAGCCACAATAGAAAGAAAATAGGTTGCGTATTGAAATTTAAAAAAATTAAAAAGGCAGCTACAATGAGGTTTTGTTTGGACCCTGGAAAAAGCAAAAACATGGTGAGAAGCTTGTACAGGCACAAAAGGGGAACAAGTGAACTTGAGGCTGAGGTGCAAGGGGCTGTGTGGGAAACCTCGGATGTGCATCACACAGAGCCCTGCTTGCGTTTTGTTGTCAGAATTCAGGCGGATGAGTTGTTTTGTGGGCACCAGGTGCTACGTAGGAGTTTGTGTTTACTGTGACTGACGTGTATGTGATGCAGCTGACTTCAGGGGGAGAATGGATTTCTGTTTTTAAACTGCTCTTAGGTGGCATTGTGGGCTTTGTTTTTTAAAAAATTGAAAATCCATTTGGGTTACTTAAGATGAAAGGTGGGATTTGTTTAAAGATGGACGATGAATTAAAAAAATAAGCAAAATGCCCCTGATGAGCCTCATGTAGTTAGGAAGCAGAAGAGCCACCATTTCAAAATAAAAACACAAACTAGGCAGCAAGTGGTGCTCTCTGTACAGACACAGCTTAAAAACCGGCTGTTGTTCCCGGTGGCAAACAGAGCCCAGTTATGGTTTTGCTTGAAAATCTTTTGATTGTAATTGGATGAACACGGAGAGATGTATGTAAAGCATGCATGCTATGTATACAACAGACTTCGGTTTTAAAGTGTATATATTAGGAAGGGAATAAATATCTCATTTTGCACTGCCTCCTAAGGTGGAGGGAGGGACACAGGGATGGAGCCGGGAGAAAACGGAGGCAGTGGAAACAGCAGCAATATGTACGCTTGCCTGCCTGTCTCACATTAATGGAACAGCTTGCAAGGTCTACAGGGAATTTGCATTGGCTCTGTCACTGGTATTATTTAGTTCCTTATTTATTGCTAGTGGCTTGATTGTGCTGTATTTTCCCAGCAATGAAAGCTTTTAAAGATCATGTCTGACTCCTTTTGGACGGTGCTGTCCAATTTCTCTTTGCCTGCTACCAGCATGTTGAGACGATCCAAAAGGTAATCTAAGGATTTTGCGAGTAATTCTTACGATGTTTTTCTAAGCTACTTGTTTTAATGCTGTTTAGGCTTGCTTTCTTCTTTTTTTTTAATAGATTAAATCATATTCCTAGTATGTTGGATATGATTTCTTAATTTTCTTATGATTTCTAATTGTATTCATTGTAAAAATCATACTGAGCAGATCCACTGATCATTCTTCAATGTATTTGTTTAAAGGCATTGTTCCTTCTCATAGGATGTGAATGTGATAAGGGCGCTTTTTTCTGCAAAATGATGGATAGATGCTTTTCTGAGAACAGGCTGCTTTAGTATGCAAAGTAGCAAAACAGTATCATGATGATATAGGCAGCACTAGGCAGGGCTTGCAAATATTTTGACTTACAGCACTTAGTCTTCTAAGAGATATGCATAACCTTAAATTTTAAATAATTCTTAATATATTTAGCATTTTTTTGAGATGTAAATATATTAATGTAGTAGTTAATAGGATGAGTGTTCATATTCACACTACTCTGGATTTTGATAAAATCACATTGAAGTGTGTGAACTAATAAATAATATCAGATCTGATGCAGTACAGTGATGTCCCTTCAACACTGGAAAATATCAACATATTGCTCCTCAGGTGCTCTGTGGAGCTTGATGTATGTAGCCTGAAAACTTACTGCTGAGTATGGTAGGTAGTGAATCTTGACTAAAGCAGTATATTCAGGTTTAAGAGTGAACGATTGCAGCTAGTGTCAGAATTTCTGAGCAGTTGATTTGTTGATACAGTTAAAATCTATATATAAGACTCAGAATACAAGCTTTGTCTTGATTTTTAGTGTGAATTTGTTCATCAGCTATCAGAAAATATATTAATCTTTTTAGAGAATTGTGGCTTCTATGTAGTAATATATTGGGGAGGCCCTCTGTTTCCTGCTATCGTTCCACATTTGTGGTTTAAATTTTATCAAAGTTATCTTCTGTGTGGACCATGATTTTTTAGAAATTTTACTAATTAAATCACAGTATAGTGGTTAAATCACAAGATAGTGAAGAAAGATTTTGCAAATAAATTTAGGTCTTAGTTGCAAACAATTGCATTAGTGTTGTTACTCTTTTCAAATAGAGGTTTTGTTGACTTTAGCCTGTTTTTTAAAGAAAAATTGCTGCTTGAGATTCAGGTAGTGTGTTGATCTCTCTGCTCTCAGCGGTAACTTCCACACTCATTGAGCAGTTGCAGCAGTGGTTTGATGGAGGAATAGAAGTGGCAGGGGTAAAACTCAGTATTTCCTTACGGATTTCTTGAACTTGGCTGGGGACAGGAAAGGGAGGCAAATTAATGTCCTGTGCCTCCATTTCCAAAGGATAAAGTAGATAGGACTTGACTTTCAGGTGCTTCTTGGCCACCAACTGATGAGCATGGAAGCAGCACAGTGTAATGGAACTTGGCTCACTGTGGGAGCAAGGGGAGATGGGCAGAGCCAGGAGGAGTGAAGGAGCTGGGTTAGTGCAGGTGAGAGGGGGGCTTGGCTGAGTGAGGACACTGTTCCGTAAGAAAACAACCTGCCTTAGACGTGCAGTTTATGGAGCAACTCATTTATTGCTCCTGCTTGCAGAACTTTGTTTTCCTAAAGTTCACTTCATTCTAGATGGTGTTCAGCTTGCATAAAGGTAGTATTTTGTGAAAGTTCAACAATCATGGACTTCCATACAGAGTGGACACCTGCAGTGTTTCTCATAACAAAACCAAAATATTTTTATTTTTCAATACCTTCTTAGTGTGCCGTTTTGAATTTAAAATTAGACACCAAGGACAGAAACAATTTGAGAGGTACTAGCAAGGGTTCAGGTGCAATCTTTTGTCAGAAAACTCAAGATTTACAATTCCATTTATTTGCTAGTAGTTGAAATACAAAAAGAAATAAATTGATCTGTAAATCTGCTGCACATCTTAATGGAAAAGAGATGACTTTTTATCGATTTAATCACCTAAATGAGTATTATTTCAAAGTGATCAAACAGCTTTATGAGGATTCATAGCAGAGAGCTGCTGCACGAAGTCACGATGTGGAAATCCTATTTTGCACAGCACGGAAACCACAGCCTTCAGTCAGCCTTAGAAGTGAAGTGTTTGAGCATGTGTGACAGTTTGCTGGGAATATCACCTTCTGCCATGCTCTGCTGGCGGCCTGCCAGCTCTTTGCCTGCCGACTTGGGGGAGATGGGTAGGCAGATTGGGCTGGTCTCACATGTATTGTGATAAATCTAGGAGTTCGTACAACACACCACTGTATTGTGATTCTTATCAGGGCGTTGGTCCTGAAAACATGTACATGTGTGTAGTAACTTTCCTCCTGAGAGTATCTGGGCTATGAGAGAGGTCACTGTGCGTCTAGTGCGTTGTAGTGCCAGGACCTGGGCGTTTCTGTGCGTTAATGTTCTCAGGATTGTGGCGTCTGGGCACTTGGAATGGCGTGCCATATTATTAAATGAATAAATATTTTTCAATTTTAGTTGGCCCCCTTTCAAAACATCATGTTCACTTCCCAGTAAACTTCTTAATTTAAAAATTAAGATTACAATGTAAATTTCTTCAGTAACATTGCAATCTTGGGGGCATTTTTAGCAGCAGATAATTTTTTGCTGTGTTGAATATTTGGTACAGTTTTCCTCTGATGTGTTTGTTTGGTCCTACTGCATTTGTGATAGCTCGTGTGTTCTTAATTCTGGGCTTCTCCACCCTCTATTTCTCTTAGTTTTTAATTTGCTTTTTGCATCGCAAGAATGAGTTACTAGTGGTATTCTGACTGCTGGGCTATTCTGATTACTGTGCTGTGACACATTTTTCTATAATGATGGCGTCTGATAATGTATTAAAAATCCTAAAGGGCTTCACTCCCATATGGCTTTTCCTGCATTAGGAGGTAAATGGGAAGAACTCCTCTTTCTCCTTGGTACATTTTGTTGAAATGAGCTCTCTCTCATGCAGCTGGTGGGATTCTCGCTGCAGCTAATGGTACTGTGAAAGTGAACCATCTGCTCCTCTGGTCAAAGTGGCTGGATTGTTTCTTCTTGAGTGTATTCCCGGAAGAATAGAGAAAGTCAAGGGCAAACTGTAAATACATAAGTTTGTCATGGGAGGGGTAACATAAACATAAATCAGAGTTACCTGTCAAACTAGTTCTGTATAAATATTTATGACTCTGTACTATAGAAGAAATATGAGGATTCTTTGGTTCAAAGGGCATATGGGGTTGGTATTCTAGTATCAGCTGTGCTGAGGCATTACCTATTGAAATTGGATTATGGAAAGATAAAGTATCATTCTGGCATATTTATATTAAACGTCTCTGTTTCTAAATCCTTTTGTTTCGTAGTGCTTTGGGCATATCTTGAATATACTCTTGCAATTTGATATTGTAGACGTCAGTGTAGAATTGTGCCAGTAGGTGTTCGCTGGTCTTGAAAAACTGACTTAGGATGATGTTTTCTATTTTTTCCTAATTTTTTCAGCAATTTAATTCTGTTTGGGTGGAGCAAACTGTCACTATGGATTTTAATGATTTCATTTCTGCTTAGTGACTTCCTTTTAGCAAGGTTAAGACAGGATATTTGTGTATTGAAGTGACTTGAAAGATAACTCTGAGGGATGACAAAGGTGGATTTCTGTTAGCAAGGATGTGCTGGCTTTGTGTCCACAATTGCCATTGATGCACTAATTCTCTTTTCTCTTTTCCTTTCAATGAAAGGGCATCAGTGATGCAGTAATTTGGTAAATAGTTAAAATCACAGGAATTAACTACCCTCAAAGTGTAAAACTTCAGGTAGCAAAACACCTCTGAAATCAATGATTCTGTGGGAATAATTGCATTTCATTATAAACAGTTTCTTAGTAACTAAGAAAAATGCTCTTCATTATTGAAATATTAACAAACAATAAGAGAAACCACCTTTCACTGGGATGTGAGTGAGTGGGAAATCATCAGGTGGCCAAAAGCACATAAATGGTGCTTCCTGATGCATTGGTGTATTTGTGCTAATTTTTAAGCTACCGTCACAGGGCTGTTAGACAGTGAGCCCATACATATCCCTTCAAATGTATTCAGTGTCTTTATGCTGATTCATCTAGATTGACATTAAAAGCTATGTATGTCAGAAGGATGCCACCTCCTCCGTATATACATTGCCACTTTGAAGAAAAACAATGTTTGACACTAGCAGAATACTTACTTTTTTTGTGGTAACGTAAAGATAATCTTAAAAATGTGAGTCTGTGGTATAATTAAATTTAAAGTGACAGCTGTCATGCCACACATTTCCTTGCTCAAATGAATACAGTAAGAAATGTTTCCTTATGTTGGGAGAGATGTGAAAGACCTGGAAATCTGATGCTTTTCATAATATTTAGCTTGATTTTTTTCACCTAGTTTAGCATATTATGTGGCCTCCTGACACTTCTAACTGGAGAGGAAGTTTCATTCGAATTACTTGTCCTAGTATTTCTATATGGCCTTCGGACAAAAACACTGTTTGGGAGGAGAAAAAAATTCTACCTTATCTTCTGAAAATATGAGAACAGTCTTTTGGATTGCATGAAGGTGTAACGGGTATCTTGCTCACTAATGGATGAGTTTTCGGGAGCTTCCGGTACACTTTCCATTACAGGATGTTCGTGCTACAATGAAAGAGGCTGGTGCTTCATGAATGGAAGGAAGGTCCTTCTAATATCCAAAATAAGTGTAATGATTCAGGGAATACACCTGGATTGTTTGTAATATCTAGTTTATTTGGGATTCTGTCTGTGTAAATCTATTTCCTTGCTGGACTGAAACCCCATGTACTACAGGGTTAATACTGAAGTTTTAAGCCTTGAAAGCTCTTTGTTCAGATGGAAACTCTCTTGTATTAACACTTGGCTGTTACCCAGGACAAACCAGTTTTTCAAGTCAGGACTTTTGTAGAGAGGAAATGAAGCAACACACAAATCATAGACGATTTAATGAATTATTTGGATCTCATGAAGGAGGCTGCTGACTACAAAATAATTTTACATTGTTGTAAATGAGCAAAATGAAATATTGGGAAAAGTGACTGGTTTCAGAAGAGGTAGGAAAAGGGAGATTCTGAACTCACAGAGTACACTCAGCTCAGATCACTTCTAGTATGAAAAGGAAGATGGAAAAAGTACATACTGGCACGCATTTGGCCTGGAAATGTGCAGTTCTTGTGTTTAATTGAAGTTGACACATTTGGGTTTTGGAATCCTTACAAAGTCTGTGCATCTGCTTATTTCAACTGTTGTTTGCCTCTGACAAGTGAATTTTAAAGCTGGTGCGCCCAACAGGTTAAAGCTCTGAGATGGACTTGCAGATGTATCTGGCTCTGAGGAACCTTTGCCCATGTGATGATGTTACTCTTTGCAGGTCCATGCTCTTCTTTGAAGAGGTGATGGTTTCTGGTAAGGAGCAAATTAAGGGAGATATTCTCCAGTGCACTTGGGATTCCCATTATTTTAATGGCAGCTTAATGCTGATGTTAACAAGGAACTGTGCAAAATGAGCAAAATGTTGTTTATGAAAAGCAGGCCTTACTTCTGAACGGAGAGAAATGGTGTGTGACATGTCATCAGTCTATTGCCGTACACCGACCTGGAGGCACATGACTTAGTTTTTTGTCAGGTGCGGAACACTTAGTGTTGACCACCATCTCAATTACTGTATTGGAAAAGTATGTATTTTTTCACAGCCTCAAGCAAAAAACCTTTGAATTGATTTGATTCTGCTTTTGTAGCTCATTATCAGATATTCCCTGAATAGTTTTTCCCAGTCCATAGCCTGATTTCTTTTCCCCCCTATTGTTTTGAGGACTACAGAGTAACACCTAAGTGCTTTTTAGAGTAGATTTATAGATAAAGTAAGAAGCACTTCAGTAGTGGAATCTCATTTTTTATTCCAAGCCTCTTAAAAGTTTAGTTTTCAAGACTGTTCTGGTGTGTTTGCTTTTGGTACTATGTCAGCTGAGGGTGTAAGGGTCCAGAGAATCAGGATTTAGAAGGGGAATTCTTCGGAGTCCTGTGCAGGGAACTCACTATCCTGGATCTGAAATCCAGGCCACCTGATACCAGTCTCCCTTGGCTATCATTTTAGGTAATGCTGGGCAGTAAATTGGATGTGTTTTGAGATGGTGAGCTTAATAAACCATGATCTTTTCCATAGAAATGCCTGAAGTTTGAGGAGTTGGTATTAAACTGTGGTATTTTATATGAAGACAAAGCTTAGGCATGTATTGAAAATCTAAGCAAATGTTACGCCTCTATAGTGGTATGTCCATTAGTGTCTGCTGTGTTTACGTAGTACTAAGCACATCACTTAAACTACTTCAGGATTTATAAGTGATGTAAGCGTCACTTCATGTGTTTTATTTGATGCTGAAGTAGTTACTTTTGGTGTCATAAGACACTGCAGTGAGCATGTACTAGAGGAGATCTGCCGGGACCCAAAGAGATGTGAGCCTCTGTAGATGGAAATGTTCTGCAAGCACATACGGGAACAGTCTTTCCCTGAATCTTTGATCTCTAAGGAAACCAGCTTGAATCCTGCGGTGGCATTTGAAATTACTTATTTCCAGTATATCGTATGTTTTCCTGCCCTTGAATTTTTGTTCCAGTCTTGATTGCGTGGTAAATTGGTATGTTACAATTAGTAGACATAATTTAAATTAAGCATGATTGCTATGGAATTTGAAGACCTGACTTTCTCTAAGTGTTTGCACTTGTCTTCCTTTGTGTCTTCATTCTTCTATTTCCTGCAATTTTCATGGGTCTTACTTGGTTTCATGCTGGCCATGCTGGTTTCAGACTTTGTGGTGGAACAGAACTGGCATGGTGAGAAAGCCAGGATATGACAATACCCGGCTCCCAGAAATGTGTTTTACAACACTCTTTTACTTATACAGAGATAAGCTCATTTTATTTAACAGCCCTATCTTTCCTTTGTCTCAGAGAAAATTTGGGCTGTGTCTTTTTTTTCTGCTTGTGAGTTTGTGCTGAAGTTTGTTACACATCATTTGTAAAAATAATACCTGTTTCTTGTTCCTTTAATTATGAATAAGTACATAAAGCATTCAAAAAGCTTTTAGTGGTTTCTTCATTTGTGTTCTGAACCAATTTCTGAAGAGGTATATTTATTTAATATCTGCTGTTTTAATAGCTGTGTAAATTATGGCTCTGATTTTACTAGGATTTAATTTTTTCCTCATTTCTTTTATGATTCCTTTTTGTCACCACTGCTACCATCCATTTATTTTTGATACATTCATGTATTCGTACTTACTAGTCTCCACCATCTTACTGTAAGTGGAATTGATTTTAATCTTCAGCCTTCTTAAGTGAAATAGCTTTTAAAACAAGGGTCCTCTTTTAGGCAATGGCAGAAATGCTTTACCCTTCAGCATGTACTGCAGCAAGCTTGAACTCTCAGCTCATGGCTTTTATTGTTTGTGTTTATCTTCTGCTTGGTTTTGTCAATGATTGTTTCAGCTTTGAGCTGCTAAGATTTCAGAACTCTGTGAGTGTGCCTGTTTGTATAGTTATTACACTGGAACAGCCATCCTCGTATAAAAAATTGATTGCTATTGGATAATGAACGTTTGGCTCAGATAGCAAGTAAGCTTTACACAAAAGAATGAGGTTTAACATGTAATCAGGCTTGATTGTTCCAGAAACTTACCCTTGCTGGAGATCTGAGGGCTACTCTTTGTGCCAGGGTGGGATGTGCACCCTGGGCCTCCCCCTCTTCTGCTGCCTTTTGTGGTTTCATGTCTCCAATAACTTGAAATGCCTTCTACAGGTGTATTTTAAAATTGATTTTAAAGCAGGCTGCTTATTTGATCTGATACAAACTGCAGTATAGTTATCTAATGTATTTTTGTATGTAATTTTTCCTTGTCTTCTAAGTTTTGTTGTTTTTGTCTGAGACAATGGTTGATTGACAGATCTGCCTCCCAAAATGAGTAAGAACCAAATAACTGAATGCTTGATTTGCAGCAATGTACTGTATCTCTGTACATGAGTTTATACCAGGTTTGCTTGCTACACTGGGCATTTTCAGTGTCCACAGTACTCCAGCTTCTCCCTGTCAACTTCTTTTGATATTTAGAGCCAACTCTTATCTAGGTATCCCTTTTCCTCTCTCTGCCATTCAATGAGTGTTTTGATTAGAAGAGTCCCAAGCAGCAGTTCTTTTTGCAGAGCTGAAGGTAACAAACTGAGCATTATGTGTTCAACTGAGCACTGTATATTCTCTCTCGATACCTGTTTTGGATTAAAGCAGGACTCTGGCACACACATCTCACCTGTCTCTTGCTTTATTAGGGAACAGCTCTGCTCAGCCCCTGTTGAGTGCCGACAGGCAAAGCACAGCACATTCCTAAGACAGCTGAGTCCTGGACAAATGTCAAAAGTTTTGTAGCTTACTTGCTGTGATTACAGTTGTGTTAACCCTGAATATTTTCCTAATATGTCCATTAGACAATTATCAGCCTAGCTTAGCATCCTCATGCATTGCTTGTATTTTTTAGAGATATTTTTGAGGATATTTCTCTCATCTTTGTGTGTGCATACGTAGTGCGTGGCAAGTTGTTTTCATTGCTTCCGTTTGAAGGGCTTTGGAGGCTGAATGTTCATCTGTGTGTGCATACATACATGTTTTAATGCTTTTTCAGGAAAGTGATTGTACCCTTTGTGAAAAAATGAACCTTTCTTCTTTGAATTGTCCTTTAAAAGTAACCTGTCCTTATTAAGAATTATTGCTAAGTTGATGCTGATGTTTGGAATTGGGTTTTTGTTTTGTGAGAAGCTAGTCAGAGTTGGGGAACATTATTGCTTTAGAAAGGGAAAGGTCTTGTATAATGAAAATGCAAAGTACATTCTCATGCTTCAGTTCAGAAGCAAAAGTATAAATTTCAAGTGTCATTGTAAGGGAGGGAGATTGAGACTGACAGTTCGATTTTCTGGATCTACATCATTATCCACTGTGCTTTGTGATAGGGGATGAACGTGTGAATTATTTACCTATTCAATAATTTTTTTTAATACAGAAGCTCTGCAAAATTCAAAAAGGGAGAGCTGCAGTCCCAGTATGATGCAAGAACATGGTTCTCATAGCAGGCACTAGAGTGATGCATGGGTCAAAAAGGTAGGAGGGATGTACCAGTGGTGCAAAGCATGATAATATATGTTGCAACTTGCCTCCGTGGATTTTTTTTTCTTAAAGGTCAGATATTTCGGTCCTTTTGGCTTTTGAGGTAAATCCAAAATACTAGGAAGCCTTTCTGTCAAAAGCCATGTGGAACTGAAAAATTGAGGAGTGATGATTTTACCCAAAACTACCTCAGATGGTGAGGAATTGGTTGTAACGAGGAATTGGGGAGTGGATTTATTGTCTAACAACATACTCTCCCTGGTGTCTGCTCTTCTGGCATGTTTGTCCAGATGCAATGCCATGTTCTATTCGGGTTTTTCTGTTCTCTAAGGGATTGGAAAGTGCTTGCACATTAAATATCATAAAATCATGGAATCATAGAATGGTTTGGGTTGGAAGGGACCTCAAAGAACATCTAGTTCCAACCCCACTGCCATGGCAGGGACACCTTCCAGTAGACCAGGCTGCTCAAGGCCCCATCCAGCCTGGCTTTGAACATCTTCAGGCATGGAGCATCCATAGTTCCCCTGGGCAACCTGTTCCAGTGTCTCACCACCCTCAGAGTGAAACATATTCTGGATGGTTCTGAGGAAAACTTGGATGTTGTCCATCATGTACACGCTGTGACAAGAGCTGAAGGTGGTGATAAGGATCATGTTCTAAATGGCAGTCACATCAGAGATGGAAGCATGGCCCTGCACTTACTAGCCTGTGAGTTTGCCTGAAAGCCAAAGCAGGACTGTGGTTCCTGCTGGTATGAAAGCATACCATAAGCATAAAGTTCTGCAAAGCAGGCACAAAACCTGGAACTCTTGAGTAGGGTTGTTATTGTTCATCTCCGTAGTCAGAAAGATGAATCTCACCAACAGGACAAAACCTTTCCAGTGGAGCTGAGGAGAGCACAGAGCCTCTCCCTCTCTTCCAAGCTACAGTCTGGGAATAGTTAGCTCCAGTAGCAGGAAGCTCTCGCTGCAAACCAGCAATGCTGCTGGCTGAGGAGATTTACTTGCCCCCTATTTAGCTTGGGGTCTGCTGCACCACAAGTATTTCTACATCCCTTTTTTGGAGAGAGGGCAACATTCAGAGACAGCTAGACAGATGTATCTATGTATATATATATTTTCTTCTTTTAATTTCCTATGCTCTTGTCTGTACCAAGGTTTCCTTAAAGAGTAGTGTCTGAGCTGGCATTTGCCCTGTCCAGCTATAATTTAAGACCGGTCAGACCTGACAGTTTGTATGAACTAGAGGAATAGCTTTTTCCTCCACTGAGTTGTGAAGTTCTATATAGTTACAAAGGTGTCATTGGCACATCATCTTTCATGAGCTTCTGTATAGTCTATTGAAAAGATTTTGGCTGTGAATTATCTCTAGAAAATAAACCTTGGATGCTGGTTTTTTTTAGGGAAAAGATTGCCTCTTGATTTGAGTATTTGACTCAAATTTTATCACCTATGTGTATTGATTTTGTTGGTCTAACCTTCAGAATACGTATTTTTAATATTTGGCAAACAATGCAGTTGCAAACATCTTAGTCCCATTTACATTCATAATGCTCCCACCCTGGTTATTACTCTACTGTACAGCTGTGTGCAAATCTCTGCTCTGTGCAAAAATGCAACTCCATTGACAGTCTGATTTGGAGATTACTTCTAAAATAATGTATTGTTTCAGTAGCTTTTAAAGTAGATAAGTAATTTATCCTCACACTGTGGTTTGAAACTGCAATTAGCTGATAAAGAGCCAATTTGTAAAATTTTTTATACCTAAACTAAGAAAATGCTCTGAAAAATATGAAAAGAACTGTTCACATTGTGCACTATAAAGCAACCAAGTGTCTTTTCATATTATTTTATGCAAGATTTATATTAAACCTTCTCACTTTTGAATCTTGGAAAACTGTTTCTTTTCATTTTCAGCTGGTATGCTTAGATTTCTGGATACATCTTTTGGAGAGAGTGTTTAGAACGGGTTTGTTCTATTGCACACCTGTATGTCATTGTAAGCTACATGGTTGAAAGATTTGAAACAATATAAAATCACTTTGTCATTTCATTCTTGAATTTGTTTGCTTGGATTTTTTGGAGGAAAAAATTGTGATAAACGATCTTCTGTAAGAATTGCCGAGTGGAGACTTATTTAAAAAGCAGTTATGCTACATGAAGCATTTAATAATAGAGTTGGAGGAAATGAGAAATGAAAGTATGCAGTTATGCTTAGTTTTCATTAAATCATCCTTTCACACTTTGTGATGTAACTTCATGGCAGTTTAATGCGTAGCACAAGCGAAGTAGGAGATGTGCTTGAGAAGGTCAGTGTATGTTTTCTTCCATTACTCTCTATATTTATTCTGGGACATCTCTTCCATATCAGAGATTTTTTTTTTTTCCCTTTTTTTTTCTTTTCATGTAAGAGCAAATATAGGTTTGGAGTATATTTGGGAGGGGAGAATAAAGTGGCTTGATTTAGTTGGGAATGGCTGTACCAGTCATTGTAATGTGTTGTGACATTTCATTTTGTTGGGCTTTGCAGAGTCGTTCCTGTGTTGTTAATAATGCAGAAGGTCTGGACTATGCGGTGTGGTGCACGCAGGTGTGCACCAGGCTCAAGCATTAGGCAAATTAGACATAAATTTGGTGTTAACTGGCAATTTTAACCTTTTCTTTTGTAATTTCTTTACTTGAGATGATGCTGCTTCTTGAACTTGAGCTCTAAATGAAGTAAAAGGGTTTATCTAACACAGAGCTTTTTAGATGAAAAAAAAAAAGGTCTTTCGTGCAATTGGTTAATTTCTAATTCCTGAGATGTTAATTTTCCTTAAAACGAAAGAACTAGTCTACATGCAGCTTACTGCATGCTCTGTAAGTCTTGCATTGCTTGACTCCCTGTTCTCTTCCTTTAATGTGTTTGTCAGCCTGCTCAAATGTGTGACGTTATGAAAAAAGATGTTCCTTGTTTTTTACTCCTCATGCAGGCTTCAACTGCATGGGCAGGACATTTCTCCTGTTTCATGGCAAAGGGAAGTCTTCACTTTGAAGAAGACTTTCTTGTACCTTTTAGATGACTGCGCAAGATTTCTTACTCTGAAGCAGCTCATACATAGCTCATATCTGGATTAATCTGAAATAGGCATTAAAAAAAGCAAAGAGGGTGGATGAAGCTTTCCATCCCGTGTGGAACAAACACTCTTGAACACAGTGCGAGTCTGCAGCAGCCTGGTACAACTGTCACCTACAGCAAGCTGGAAAACTTAGAGCAAAGCATCCAGTAATTACAAAACAAAACAAGACACCCCCCCCCCCCCCCCCCCATTGCCCCCTTCTTTTT
>VZZY01004388.1:320741-445009 GCA_013400335.1 Eurystomus gularis
CCCCCCCCACGATTTGTCCAGTTTATTTCCTCTCATGAGCTTCAAAACAATGAGTAACACAAATTCAAGAAGAGCCTGGCTTGTTGATCAACTTGCATCTGTTTCTGTGGTTGGTAGTACTCATGGTTGTAGTAACTAGTCCATGCAAGCTTCTTGTGGAAGAGGATCTTGCACTCATGCAGTTTGTTTTTGTTGTCATTTTTCTTTAAGGCTAAATTCCTTTAGGTTCTGGAGTTCAATCTTGTTTGAAATTCTTCTTTAAGATGGGGGACATGGGAACACAGTAACTCAATCTTAAGGTTGTGGGAGTGGGAGTTTGACCTTATAAAGGAATGGATGGCGGGGATAGACTGTCTAGAGATGCAGTGGAGAAGGAATCCGTAGTCGTTTAGTCTGGACAAGGTAACTGGAAGGGATCCAAATTAAGGCTGTTTTCCTGCTCGTGGGATTTAATGACAGGAAAGATCTGCTGTTTTCCTGGGTGACACTGGGGAAAGGATAGTTCCGTCTCTGTTGTGATGAACAATCTGTCTGCAGTCTTTAAGAAGCCGCTTGTTGGACTTGAGCTTCCATCCTTCAAGTCTGAAGTGAGCGTAACTGTATTGCCTTAAGAAAAGGGAAGAAGTGTGTATTGTAGGAATGTACAAACCACCAAACCTATACCATGAATAATAACACTTTTTACCCGAGTTATTCTAGGATGAATAACTTTTGAACTATTCTTGAACATGGAAAAAAAATAATCAGTTGAACCAGATGCTTACTTATTCTTATCTATTTTAGAGAACTAATTATCCCTGTTGTTGGTAGTGCTAAAGCTTACAAAATTGCTTCCATCTTTGAATTACTATAATTAAGACAATAACTTCCACATCTAGTTAACATTGCTGCGCAGCTGGTGCATTCATTGACATGCAGATTTTGGATTTTGTAAATTTTCTGCCATTGTGAATAAAAATTTTAAATACTTATTTTCATTTCCAAAATGTCTGTTGCTTATAAAGAAGTCTTTGTAAAGCAAATCAACTGAAACCAAACTCCTGTAACATCAGAGGAGAATCTAGTAAAGTTTGGTTAGGTGATGGTTTATTTTAGGAAAATATGTAACCACAGATAACTTTTGTAGCTATGATTGCTCTGAATTTTGGATCCGTGAGTTTTGGATTCATCGGGCTTTTGGCTCACTGAATTGAATGTCGAATCTAGAACAAGTCTGATGCTGGACCTCTGAAATGTTATTTTGAAAGTAGTTATTAGTTAATGCAAGAGTTAATCTGGCATTCTGACAACCTGAGGTGGTTTACAAAACTAAAACTCGAATTAAAAATCATTAATATGAATAAAATGTATTCATGATTACTAACCAACGTATGATTGAAGCTGTACTTTTTCAGTAAATTTTTTTCCTTCAAGTTGATTTCTGTCAGAGTCTATAGGAAGACTCGTGCAATCAGTGCTAATCTGGTTTTCTTGCATATTCAGCAGCTTCAACTATGAGAAATTTTTCAAGGCTTATAAATGCAGATCGATTTTGAGAAACTTCCGTATAATTATTCATTTCTAATAACAGCAACACTATGAAATTACCTGATAGTGGTGATTGGTTAATTATTTTAAAATTGTTTTTCTGTGGTCCTTGCTTTTATTACATGAATGCCTTGTGGACGTTAATCAGTTTTGCTCAGCTAGTTAGAGATGTCCCCTGAGTAAACTGCTAAAATAAAGAATCAAGTATTGATTTATACTGAAACTGAAACATTGATTTATTTTTCAGACTGAAAATGCATAAGAAATAAGGTGTACTAATGGTGCTCGCTTTAGAGGCTCAATATTGAATTGTCTGTTGGTGCACAGGAGAAGGTTGCTTAGGGTAGAAGTTGAAGAGCACTTGGGCTGCGTGCAGCTCACAGGTACGCTACGCTACCGAGTCTTCTCATAAATAACTCTGGCCAAGGGTGCTGGCTCCAGGGCACATTTCAATGGGTCCAAAACCAGTGTCCAGTTACCAGACCCATGTGCTGCAGTGTTCAGTTTCAAGAATGCACTGGGAACGCTTCAGCACACGTAACCAATGTTATTTTTACTGCAGACAGAGACGTTAACTCCAAGCATAGTAAAAGTTCTGTTTCCACAGTGATGGTAAAGGCATTGTCTCAAATATTTTTATAGAAATGATCCGTTTGTGTGTGTCTGTGTGTTCAGAATTAAGTTGCTCTCCTGCTCTTACAGATTTCTAGGCTTGGGTTTGGCAGTGTGAGTCTGGGACCTCGGTGGCCCAAGGAGGACAAGGGGTGGCCACAGCAGAGTCTGTATGTTGACAGCCCTCCAAAGTGCTCTGCGGGCTGGAGCTCGACCCCACAACTCCAGGCAGTATGGAAACTCTCTGTGCTATTAAAATTGTATTTTTCCTAAACTGGAAGACCTGGAGGGGATTCACTCTTTGAAATGATGAAGTGGGATCTGAGAAAAAAAAGGTTAACAAGACCCATACCAAATTGTGAGAGGAAAGGAGGGTCAGGGTAAGGCTTGCCTTGCATTTAATGAAAATAGCAAAACTTTGGCTTATAAACAAATAATAATGCTTGGAATCTCTCTGGACTGTTTAAGAACCTTTTATTTTTTCTAGTTAAAATACTCAGAGGTACAGGTAACCTTTTACCTTTCTACTTTCTCCTTCTACTTCTGTTTTGTTATGTGGATTGAATTACAGTATTGTTTGGAGAATTTTTGAACAGTAATAAACAATTAATGCAATTTAAAGGGTTAATAATATGGCTTCCTCATGATCATTGGCCTTGTAGCTCACTATTGAGCCCAATACCATCTGTCTGGCTAAAGTGCATCTTCCAGGAAATAATTTTTTCTTCATTTGAACTGTTTCTGCCAACACTTAAATTGACTAGTTTGAATTTCTTTGGCACAAAGCCCTGGTTAAAGCCAGCTTTGCTTATTTCATATTTAGCTGTTGTTCTTTAGGAGGTGTTCAAATGCTGTCATAGTGACTTTTTGGGACAGGTCACCCAACTGAAGTCTTTGTGTTACCTACCCCCTGCCCCCCTTGTTTGTTTTTTCTTGTAGTTTTGTGACTACCAGAACTTCAACACTCTTGTTCTGCAGTTTCTCTGGGACTTCAAGATCTATTGAAAGTTTTGGGTATACATCCAGAAAGCTCTCTTCAACCAGTAGAGAGCAGGATTTTATTTGTCTGTATATTTTTTTTCATCATATAACACAGATTCAATAAATTAGAAATTCTGTTTTTAGTCTCTGTGTTTAAGCTTTGCCTTATTGCCAACACACACAGTTCACAGAAATGGCTAAACAGGCCTAAGTGATGTTCCCCCTTCCCAGATTAGGGATCCAGGGAAATTGAAAGTTATCCACTTTTGAGAGTGTAAAGAGAATAATGTTTTATTCCTAACCTGAGGCTCAGCTTGGACTCCAAGTCATCTCCTCCTCTGGGTACATTTGTGTAAACCTGACCTATTTTAATGGTCTCAGCTGTGCTTGCTCTCGAGCCACTTAACCCTTTCCCTTTTGGTTCCTTATCTTTGCAAATACAGCAGAGAAAATGGGTTTGTAAAACTCACTTCAGTTTGGCAAATGTGGGCAAGCAGTTAAAAAGCTCTGGGTTTGGGACAGTTCCTGTTCCCTGTTATGCTGTGACTTAAATCTACCAAGTTTCCATAGCCAGCTCCAGACATTGCTGTGGTGAAGTGTGTTTTAGGAACTCTCTTTAGCAAAGACATCAGACCATAGAGGATGGAGCTCCATTTTCTCGTTGTGCTGGTGTTTTATATTGAACAAGATTTTAAGTTCTTATGTTATAATTTATCTTAAAATACCCAGGATTTTTTCATTCCTTACGTAGCTATCTATCTATTATATTATATTATATNCTGAGGACTTTCATGTTGTGAGAAGATTTTTCTAAGTAATATAAACACTGGTATTAGTGTTGAAATTGAGTATTCTGTTTCTTTCAACACTTACTGGAATACAGTAACGAAAAACACATTAAAAAAAAAAAATCCATGAACTGAGATTTCGAGTTTCTTAAAATCAGACCGTTAGTTTTTCCATACAATGTACACAATGGCAATCAGTTTTTGGATGGCCTGTTGTTGAATAATACATGAATGTAAATGGAGATTGTATGGAATCAGTTGGATAATTTTGAGGAATGCTTTAAGTACACTAAAGAGCCTGAATAGCAGTTAATGGTGCTTCAACTTTATTACTGTTTATTATAGTTGGCAGTTCAGTTGTATTGTTTTCTGTGTCGAGTTCTCTAGTTTCCTATAGAATAGCAATAAAAAAGCTTACAAATAATAATAGTCAGATGCATTGTATCCTGTGGCAGCAAAATAGTTTTGCATTAAATTGTAGTTCTTGGCAGCCTGAACGTGTTTATTGCTGGGCAGCTCCAGAAGATCAGCTGGTGCAGGAAGGACCGAGGCAGACATCAGCATTCGGAACTCTGCAAGCAAACAGGCTTCTCATGTGCCTGTGGTCGCCCCGCTTGGAGCTTCGCAAGACAGCTCTGGAGCTGGGCTAGCGAGCTCCTTGTTCAGCCTCTGCCCAGCCTCCCCTGCTCCTGTCTATTCTCCTAACCCCTATCAAGACCAGTAGGATTTTAGTTTCCTGGTTTTTGAGAACTGCTGAAGTCAGCAGAAATGTGTCTGCTGTCTAGAAAGCAAGTTAGAAGTACAATCAATAAGTGTATGTTGCTGTAATACTTGGTCGGTTGTGAGTTTATTCTGTTTAAACAACAGGAACAGCGGTGATCAGGAAGTGATTTAAGTATCTAGTTGCTCATGTTTGCAGCTCCCATGATTTAGAAATGTTTCCCATGCCCATTATAATTACTTTTATCATCTTTAGAGCTAAATGTTTGCCACTAGCAATCACAGGCTGGGGAGTAAATGGGCGAACACATTGTTCTATTCATTTGGCTAAGTTCTGAGTCTTCAGTGGGGAAAAAAATTAATCTGAGTGGCCTCATACGGATGTGCCCACATTCTTTGCTGGAGCAGAGCCACGGCAGCGAATGGAGTTGATTCAGCAGAGGACTCGCCTGAAACTGGCTTTGCAGAGTTTTCTAGTGGTATTTCTGCACACGTTTGCAAAAGGTTCTTGAAACTCAGGTTTTAACTTTTAGGAGTAATCCTTCTCATGTAGTGAATTGTGCCAGTGCTTTGCTTTGTAATTTTACCTCTGAACTAAGGAGTGTGCTCCGGTTTCTTATAGTAATAGTCAGTAATTATAACAATTTTATTTGCTTGGTTGGATATTGGTAAGAATACCTGAAGCAGTGTCAGGTATTTACAGTTTTCTGCTTTTTGTGTGATTTGTAAAGCAAGAGTTGCACATATTTTGCTGTACCCAGAATGTGTCAGCTATCTCTAGTGGCCTGTGCAGGAGGAGATACAGTCTTTATATTGCTTCCAGCATATTAAAGCAGTTGTTGCTGACAAAGTACCTTTCAACCCTGTATGTTAGTTCTTTGCAGAGTTACTACTGAGATTGAGAGCGTGAGGAAATGCCTACCTAAATACAGAGAGATTCCTCCCTAGCTGAAAGACATTCTGCAGGACCTGCCTCCAGGTGCTCTTGTTCATCTGCCTGTGACTTACCATTTATCTCTCTTCCTTTCAGCTGTCGGACAAGCAACAGAAAGAGTTTGATCGTAACATCCAGCACATCTCCAACTCTCCCACGGCCACATTCCCCTCTTCATGGACATGCAGGTAAGCCCCTAAGACTGCTTTACCTGGGAACCATTAGGAAGCATGTCAGTGTTCGTTATAGTGAGTTTGAGCATATTGATACTCTACATCAAAATATGCTCTACATATATACAAAAATATACTCTACAAAATATACTCTACATCAAAATATGCTTTGAAACTTAATCTCACTATAGTTTTTTACCTTTTCTAAATTTTAAGAGGATTCTTATAGTTTCAAAGTAAATATTTTATGTCTTCATCTGTTTTGCACTTTCTAGCTCATTCCATATCCCCAACTCTTTCTGGGGATTCAGTCCTCTTACATCCTGCAAAGGAACCAGAGATGGGGAAACAAAGTAAAACACGATAGAATAAATACATTTAAGAAAACATCTTGGTTTGAGTCCCTTAGCATGGTTAATGTGCCAGTGATTTAACTGCAGTTCTCATGAGAAGAAACATCCTGCTTGCTCCTGTATGCCTCCAGCAGCCTGTCAGCTGCGCACGTGCCATCGTGTGGTCTCTGTCTGCTACTTAGAGCAACAGGAGATGTTTAGGATTCTTTTATTTTCTTTATGTTACTGCCAGTTTTACCATGGCAGCAACTGGGAAATGCTCATTTCAGAGTAAATGAGCAACTGCTTGTTAGTCATTGAGGTGAAGTGTGTGGAGATGTTCTTTCTATAGAAAAAGAAGGAATAATTGTTCAGCATACAGTAACTATGGATTTTCAGAAAGAATCATTCATGCACATTCAACAGCTTGCCTGAACAGCATGTTCTTGATGTTCTTATTGCTGAGGGAGGTAGGTAATGTGTGACTACATTGGTTTTGATATTTCAAAATGCCGGAGAAGATGGTTGGGCTTCAGGTATGGCCCTAACAGGCACCAGTCAGCAGCATGAAACAGCTTGAACATTTGTGGCATGCCATCCTCAGCGGAGCCTGTCAGGAAGCACATCACTGTTGCATGTAAGACAAGTAACTGTTGTTTTCATTATAGTCAGACCTTCTTCCTCCTACGTAGCAGTATGTTCTGTAAATACTTTCTGGAGATTGAAACTTAGGAAATGCTGAGAAAGAACAGCAAATTGATAGTAGCTCAGCTAGAGGAGCCATCTGCTTCTGTTTGCAGAGCATTGCATCTTGAAAGGTGACATCCAGCCTGTTGAAAGAAAAAAGACGACCAAAGTTACTGGTCAGGGATGTCCATGAAAGCCTCAGCCACTCTCAGTTTTCATTAAAAATTTGTCATATTTGCTTGGGATGCTATAAAATGCAGACATTAAGGCTAGAATGCTACTTTAATGACATTGTTTTTTTTTAATGACACGTTTGTTGTTTGTGTTTTTTTTTTTTAAATGACCCAAATTAAAATGTTAGCAAAATTGTAAAGTGGTATATGAAAACCATTTTCTGTTTGCTTCAGAATCTCACCAAAATTTTGCATAGGACAATTACCTTTCACTTTAAACTCCCTTGGCTGTGTTGTGTGTGATTATGGTAATGATAAATTTGTAAAATTTGGTTTCAACGAGGCACTTTTTTTGATAGAGATTCTCTGTTTAGTTATGTTCTGCTCTTTACTTTGTTCTTAGAGTTCATATACATGTTGGACATACCAAATTCTAAATCAGCTGTAGAAGCCTTTAACTGAAGTGATCAAGAAAAATACTTCTCAGAATATGAAAGACGTGTCCTTGCTTGGCAGATTGCAACAAGATATTGATGTGATTATTGCTCAGAAAACAAAAGCAGAAATGTTCATGCTAGAAACATTTAGTTTCTTTTCTTTAGATTTGCTTTTCTCTGTCTATTTAAAAAATGAAAACTTGCTCTTAGTGATTTTGATGCTGTCTCAGGCTTTACAAGCTTATATTTTATTAGAAGTATGCAACTGTCCTCTAGAAACAAGAGTAACTCATGAGTAGTGTGCCATTTTTCTTTAGCAGTAATTGTCAAATATTTCCTTTTTTTTTTTTTTTTTAAATCTGATGTTGCATATGGGATTTAAAACTGTTAATTAAAAGGACATCCTTTGTGACCTCCGAGAGTAGCCGGTAGAGCATAGGAAGATAAATTACTTGTAATTTGAGTTCTCTACCCAGTACTATATTTAGGAGTCTTCCCTGAGAAAAGTAATTTATTCAAGAGACAAAAGCGGATGAAATTTAGAGTAGAGTCACAAATATTTTCCTAAGAAATATCATATATGAGATGTGAATTTGAGAACAGGCTGTGATATTTGTTTAGTATTTGAACAGAATCTATCAATCTGTTTGTTCAGACACACACAATAACAAGTTACTAAGAAATGCTGGAGCCTCTCTCCAGCCTCTTTTGTCTTGAACACGCTCTGCTTAATGCCCATTCAGAACCTCTCTTACGAATCAAAGGAGCAGCAACCATGCAGAGAAATCTGGGAGGCTTTCTAAAACATTTCTATTCAGAAACCGTTCTAAAGTCAAGTCCTGTATAGCACTAGCCTCAGAAGTTATTCTTCTGTGTGTAATGAGAAAGTCAGTGGGTGTGATATATCACAAACCTACCTCCTAATGCACACTGATCCAGGCAGATACTCTTACTGTCTGAAACAGCATCTAGATGAGATGCCAGGCAATTTTGTATCCTGGAAAATTTAGAGGAAAAGAAATACTTAAGGAGATCTCAACATTTGAGATGGAAGGACATCCAAGTAATTTTAACTCTGCCATTAAATCAGTTCTAGTTCAAGAGCAAGTACCTCATGGATTTGAAGTTTGCTAATTCAGTTTTCAAACTGTATGAAATAAAGTTTTCCAAAATGAGCTGGGACCTGGTATAGAGAGCTGCAGCTTTTTAACTTTGTGTGACAGTCACTCTGCCTGTTTGAAGTGCCCAGTTTTAGGAATACGGTTTTGAAAATTTTCCCTTTATTCTAAATTATTTTTCTTTCCAATTGGAGGAAAAAAGGTATACACCTACGCTCCTTACATTTGTTTGTATTTCTTTGAATCCACTTTTTAAAATCTGAAAACTACAGAAAAGTTACGTCATGAGATCGATTACTAAGCTACCATTAGATTATGTTTTAAAATCAAAAGCTTAAAATCAGTCAAAGAAGCAACATCATCTTTATAGTTCAGTAGGAAAGAGCTAGGTTCTTATAGCTGGATAATTGCTTTTCAAGCTGTTTTAAAATTTAGTGTCCACAACTGTAAGGTAGCCAGGTTGCTCGCTGGCTTCCAGTGGAGACGCTTGTCACTGCTGAGACCTTTGTCCTGCTCCCCTCTGTAATAGCAAGTGGAGGGAGCTGCTTGCAGGCAGCACTGGGGTACTGAATGGAATTATTCTGCTTTTACGCTGCAAGTTCACTTCCACCTTATGCCAGAAAAATGGCTGTTACTAAGGCCTCTATTTATCATTTTTAGAGTGGGCAGAGTATGTAACATACCTCTCTAGATCCTGCCCTGACTGCTAAAGCTGCTGTTCATCAGCATTTCATGTGTGTGATCCTCGGATGGTGTGAGAGCGCTGTGGCATTCATTATATACAAGATGGGTGGTATACAGGGTGCTTCAACTTTTTTTTTGGTCATTTTAAGATTGCTGTGTGCTGGAAGACAACTCGTTCTGTACCACGCAATAAGAGCTTCAGCTGCTTGTGCTAATATTCAGCATATAATGGTAGTATGTCCTGCATAGAAGGCAACAAAAGCTTTGGGGTTTGTATTTGTTTTTATGAATCTCTGAACCAAATGCTTCTAATGTGAGTTTTTGGACTTAGTACCTATCTAATAAATGTTGTGTTTGTGGATAATAGCTGAGACTTCCACATATCTACTGCCTCTAAGGTCCAGTTTTATATTTTGAGGGTAGCGGATGTACAAATGCTTTGGCTGAATCCTCCTTCCTGTGTCCGGAAAATGTAAAGGTTCATGCCTGAATTATTAACGTTCATGTAACTGTGTTGATTTAACTAATGGGCAATCATTCTGTGTAACAGCATCCCTTGAGACAGTTGTTTCAGGTTCAGTAGTAGCCAACTATAACCCTTGAACAACTGGGGAATTTACCTTTGCTATCAGAATAAATAGGATTTCGATCAGCCTTGGTGAGTGAGACCATTGCACTAAGGCTTCTCTTATTAAAATTCCTCCAAATCGAGCAGATACAGCAGTACTGGGAAATTTTAGGGAAAGTATTAATTCCCCTTCTCCCTGTTGTTGTTTTAAAAGCTTCACCCAGACTTGAATTGAATAGAAAAACTAATTGCTTTTCATTTTAAAACCAGAAGCAGCTCACAGGGGATCTAATTAAAATTCCAGTGTCTGGAAGGAAATATGCCATATAAACCTGAAAAAATAGTTGCTTAAAAATTAGTAGTATCTCCCTACCAGATTGTGCAGGCTCAGAAGGGTTTGAACACCCACATACTTAATTTCAAAATTTAAAAACTGTCATTATCCAATTTGCTCAGCTATTCTGAAATCCTATTTTGATCATTATCTGGAAAGTTTAAAAAAGATTTACGAAGATATAAAAAGGCAGTGACAATTCCTTGCTTGTTTATAACAGCACTGGGCAGTGGGCTATTTGTTCAAACAGGTCATCTTGACACAGTAGGGTTTGTTGGCAGTAAAGCTTGAAAAATGGGAAGGCAGAGACCAAAGTTCCCACCAAAACTGGCAGTCTCCCTTGCTTTGTTAGAAGATCTGCATAATAATGGCAAGGTCTCACTCCTCCTGCATTTCCTCCTGATCTAAAACACTCCTCCAGCCTTCTGCTGGCAAGTAAGTGGTGACCCTAACCCCAGCTGTGTGCTGCTGCCAGGACGCGTGTTTATGCACCAGGAGTTACATAGCCGCCTTCCATCTTTCCTATCAGCTTGCAGTGCCATCTAGACTGTTAAACCACTCAGTCTTCTCTTAATTCAGCAGCAGCACTATGTCTCTGTCTTTCCATTGTGACCGTAAGAATTAAAATGAGTACAATCTTAACAAATGAAGCATCTAGTCATTGATTTCTGATCACCTTTCCCCTTTCCACTTGGGATAGTTCGTTCTTAACTAACAATACAAAACCAAACCAACTTAACTAACAATACAAAACCAAACCAAAGGAAAACCAACCTGTTGCTCAAACTCTTCATTTTTCATTTAGTTTGCTGTTGAAGCAGATTGTAGAGTAGTCTGGAATTCACTTGCCTCTCCAGTTCTCTCATCACCCCTTGACACATGTAAGATCAGCCAGGGGCAGCTTTAGTCTCAACCAGCTGTTCTTTTTCCCCTCATAGACTTGTAGACCATATGGAGTTTGCTGGCCCATGCTGTGCTGTGGCCATCCCCACACCCCAGAGGGTATCCTCTTGTTCTCCCTCTCCTCCCTTCCCTGCCCCAGCATGCATGCCAGATGTGCTGGCACCTTGCTCACAAGAAGTTGTGAAGAGATGCAGCTGCAGATTTTTGTGAACCATTTGTATAGCAGGACCAGGGATGTGATTTTACCCCTGTACTGGGCTCTGGTGATGCCGCATCTCAAGTACTGTGTTCAGTTTTGGGCCCCTCACCACAAGAAGGACATTGAGGCACTAGAGCATGTCCAAAGAAGGGCAACAAATCTGGCGAAGGGTCTATAGCACGTGTTGTGAAGAGCAACTTGAGAGAACTGGGATTATTTAGCTTGGAGAAAAGGAGGCGCAGGGGAGACAATATTGCTCCCTACAATTACTTGAAAAGAGGTTGTGGAGATTGGTCTGTTCAACTAAATAACAAGTGATAGGACAAGAGGAAATGGCCACAGCTTGTGCCAAGTCAAGTTTAGATTGGGTATTAGGAAGAATTTCTTTACTGAAAGCGTTATCAGGCATTGGAATGGGTTGCCCAGGGCAGTGGTGGAGTCCCCATCCCTGGAGGTATTTAAAAGACGTATAGATGTAGTGCTTAGGGGTATGGTTTAGTCAAGGGCTTGTCAGTGTTAGGTTAACGATTGGACTCAATGATCTTCAAGGTCTTTTCCAATCTAAACAGTTCTGTGATTCTATAGCTGAAGCGTGAGTGAATGTTACCTTCAACTGAGCATAGTGCTTATATTCTGTTTCTGCTCAGTGTAACAGTTAAGGTGTATGAATAACTTGGGTTGAAATTAATGCAACTTAATTATAAGCTGCCCTGCAGTGCTGGATGGGACTGTAACCTCGCAAACAGTGCTGGTTTGGGAGAGGAGATGGGCGTCTAGTACTTCTCCCAAAACAGACAAGTCCTTTGCAGATGACTCATCATTCGTGTCTGACCTTTCTACATGATTTTTAAAATAAATCCATTTTAGATGGAATCTAGATTTGAAAACATTTCAGGTATGTGCTTTGCAGTGTATTGCTTGTCCAGCATATAGTTTTCCTGCTCTTATTTCGGTGTTTTTTTTAATTCTGTGCACAAAGAAATTGCTGTTGGCGTATGTTCACTATGTACAGTTTCTCTTTTGTGCTTGTATTAAGGATCTGAAAGAGCAAACCACTTAAGGATATGCCCAATAGAAAGCACACTCGCTGACATGAAGCTTATAATTCATCCAAAACTTCCAAAGGTTTCTGCAGTTATTCTGTAAATGATTCTGGCTTTCAGAAGGGTTTTCTATGAAATGGTTGCTTTATACTTTGAAATAAAATACGTTGCAATATACCACTTACCAACCAAGTGCTTATGCATCGTATGACAGAGAAAGCCCAAAGTGTTCTTGTGCCAAGAGAAAATTGTTATTTTTTCCTAGCTGTATAAATTCACTTGAACCTTCGTTTTCATGGTAGAAGTATTATTTCAGAAAAGTGGTAGCTAGAGTGAATGCTGATACGTTACAGCCTGATCATCTTACATGTGTATAGTCGTTTCATTGTCGTGTGCAGTTCCTTTGGTATGTCTTCTTTTTCCTCAGTGAATTTTGCATTCAGCTTTGATGTACATAGTGAAGAAATATTTTCTTACTCTTTATTATTCCTGAAACTGTCAACAATATTGTTTCTAACTCAGGTTTCTCATTGAAGTATTGGGAAAAGCTCCTATATAGAAATAATTGCAAATATTAAGACTTTATTGTGTATGTGTGATACACTACTTACCTATAAGTAAGAAAGAAAATGTACACCTTAAATTATTTTAAACAGAGGGAAAATACTGATACAGCTGTATCAGAACATTTCTTTAGCAAGCTAATACTCAAATGATCAGGGACTCAAAGCTCCAGATTTTTAATTATTTGTGACTACAACTTGCAGCTGAAAGTCTTTCTACAGGGAAAACTTAATTCTGTTGCAAATCTGAATGAAATCTTTTGGGGTGTTTGTTTTGTTTTTTACTTTCTCAAACAGGGAGCAGCCCTTTGGACAGTCCCAGGAACTTCTCTCCAAATGCACCTGCTCATTTTTCCTTTGTTCCTGCCCGAAGGTAAGGCAGGATCTATTCTCTTTGGACTGACAAGCAAATAGTCTATATACTTTTATTTAGAAATGACCTATGGGTTAAACATTTTTTGGTTGTGTTTTACTTTCTTTGATGTTTCCAATTTTATTTTAGTTTAGCTCATTCTTTTTCATTTAGATCTTGGCAGCACCCAGAATGTATTAGGTGCTTTTCAGACCTAGTAAAAGATACAGTAAATTAAGTAGTCAATACTGCCTAGGGAGGAAGCAATATTCTCCCAGGAGGATGGACATGTAGGACACGTGATATGACAAGTAATTTAGTCATAATGACATTAAAACCTGTTACAATTAGGATCATTGTGTCTTAGTTGTAGTCCTAGATGTTCTTCTCACTGAATAACTGAGGTGCATTCAAACTGTACTGATCTTCTTTTGCTATGTCTGCACAAAGATGTAAACATATCCTAAAATTAGGTGTACACAACTGTGTGTGCATTCATTCGCTGCCTTCTGACTGATAGCAACTTTCTAGTTTTTCTCTCCTGTCCTTGCTGTTGGTATCAAGAGTACATTATTGTGTTATCTAATGAGGAAAATAGCTGATAATTGAAATTGCAAGTCTACAGGAACCTGTAGAAGAAGAGTAGTGTTGAGAGACCTGAATGCAAAGCTGTCATCTGTCTTGCAGAGAATGCTAGACAAATGCTGGTCACACTGTATATCAAACTGGTGGAAAGAAATCTGATACTATAGTGATGAATTTAGTGTAAGGAATAGCCTAGAAAGAATAAAGACAGCTGGGAGAAGCAGAGAAATAGTGTATTGAATGCTGTGTTCCAGCAGGTAGGCAGAAATGGATAATGATACTAGAATTAAATTTTGTGGAGAAATAAAGAACAGGAAAAAAAAGAAGAGATCCCAAGCAGGGCTCAGGCGTAGTAGCAGGATTGTTAGATTCAAGTGTGGGGAGGATACTTTGGATTTGCTAAACTCTGCCTTGGCTGAAAAAACCTCCACCTGTGTAAAATGATCTGAGACTGGGAAATGTGTGATCAACCTGAGAGGAAGGAAGTTTTCTGACAGTGACAGATTTAGCTTGGAGACTAGTTAGAAAAAGGATAGGTTTCAAAACTTCAAAGAAGATTAGTGTTAGGATTTGATGAAATTAGATACAGCTTTTATCTGAATGGCAGGTAAATCCTAGAGTGTTTCTTCATTGAGATGATTTGCTGGAAGACCTGGTGTCCTTGAATATTGTTTGAAGTAGACTTTGGTCTTCAGGTCTTATATAAGACAAAAACTATAACAGTGTGTGAGATGTGGCAGACTGGATATATATTTTCATGTTGCTTCAGAGCAAAAAACTATTGTGTTACCTGCTGGTATAAAAATTCAAACAGGCTCATGGCATCCACCTTTATTTTTAAGGAGGTATCTGAGCCTGATCTGGGTATATTCAATAAATTCTGTTGAAGTCAACTGAAGTTTTACCAGTTTACACGGTATCTGGAGTTCTGGACCCTGGAACACGGGAGGAAAGTTGCAACTGCAACAGTTGTCAAAACTTAACATTATTTTTCAACATCATGTTTCAACTTGATATTTCAGTATCGCTGCTTTCTAAAATTTCAAGCAACAAATAAATGTTATAGTAATAAAAATCTGAAGAGTGTCCTTTCATACTTTTACACTTTTAAAATCTAATTTTTAAAGAAATAATGAGTAAAGGTTAAGTCTGTCCTATTGAGTACCATGGTTCATTTTACACTGTGCGTGTTGCTTTCTATACTTTTTCTGTCATTTAAAAGAACACTTAAGCACAGCTTGTTTTAGAAGCTTGTGTCTATTTTATACTTGCATTACACCCTGAATAGCTATGCCAGCAGTACCAGTACACATTTATTAGATTATCACATAGTGATATCAGCATAACTTCTATATGATGGTATTAAGTAATTGTAAGTGTGGTGCTCTGTTACCCCAGACAAATGAGTATTTCATTATACCCCTTTGATTGGCGTTGTGTAGATCTTAAGAGATGGTTCTTACCTGATTTCCTCCCATTGCCATAACAGAAATGATTTGTTGCTGATTTTCTGCCTTTTATATTTGGTGTAATTTCTTCATTTATTATCTTGTCTGGGCATCATTTCTGATTTCCATTCTTTCCTTATAGCCCTGTGATGAGTTGAGTTGATTTGTGGGACAGAGTAGGGAACACATTGGGAAAACTCATTTTATTGTACAGCCGGTTCCACAACAATATTCTGCAAGATTGTCTTTAGTTTGACTAGTGATTTATCGTAAGCCCCTTGCTAGACACCCTTTCAATGATTATATCATATCCACAGAGCATGTTCAGGAGTCCTCCAGCCTGAATAAAGAAATGGATGGTTGATTCTGTCCATATGCACTAAACTGATCTTGGTGAGATGCCAGTTACAGAAGTTGAGGAATTTTTTCAGAAATCACATGTGCATCTTTTACTTCTTCCTCTCTCATTATCATTGTACAATTTCTTCCATACAGCCACGGACACAGAGCAGACAGGTAACGTGTATCCTATTGCTGCTGTTTGTGTGTGTGTATGGACTGTGCTTCTGTGCAGCTGAGCCTGTGTCCCTAACAAGTTCATGCTGCAATAACCTCATTTAGGCATTCAGCTTCTGTTCTTTGGTAATCAAAACAGGAAATCTTTGCATTTTGACTTAAAATGATAAACAGGTAGTGCTCTGGAAAAGATGCGTTCTTCTAGCACCTACTTGGTTTGAAATTGATCTACTGTTCATTAAATAGCACTCAGGTGCCGTAAAAATACCTCCTTAACTAATGAAAATGTCATTTTAAAGGCAAAATTTGTTGTTTGCCAGTTTTTATTGTGCTAGCAAAAAAATCTGTAATAAAGAAAATAAAAGACCTGTAAATTTCTTTGCAAGTATCTTTTCCTGAAGCAATATTGCATGAGGTCTCCCTAAAAATACATTTGTTAACAAACCACTGAAGTTACTTTAAAATGTTTTGCATAAATGAAGGAGGAATTTTCCTTTAAAGTCTCTTTCCCATTGCCTTTGATTTGGAACATTTCTACTCTTGTCCCATTTCTTTCTGCTAGACTAGAGCTGACATGCATTGTCCTGCCTGCTTAGCACATTGCTTGCCTAGATTGCATCAGCAGAAAATAGCCCAAGCATGAAGAGGTGTCCTCTAATTTTCTAATTGAGAAAGGCTTTTTTGGTTAACTTTGACAAAATGATAATTTGGGAGTTACTGCAATACACAATTTAGGCAACTCGGTTAAAAAGGGATTATGTTTTCCTTTAGTGAGATATGAGCAACCTGTGCATTCCTGGCTGCTGTTTGAGAAGTCAGGAACATACTGTCTTGCTTTTGGACTGAGGGTCCAAACTGAGGTTGAAGCATTGACCTAAATATTTCCCCGGTATCCCTGGGTGTTACAAGAAGCTGAATGAAGATCATTGAAGTTTGGTGTTCAGTTACTGACCATGTCATTCAGCAACTTTCTAATGCTGACATTTGTTGTTTTACGGGGTTAAAGGAGGAATTTAATGTATCTTGGAATTTCTTTAGATTGTTGTGTAGTTGTCTTGCCAAATAGAGCACCACTAAGGGGTGGTTTAAATGGGGTTTAGCTATAACATAAGCATGCAATAGCAATCTGCATTACAGCTTAATTTTTATTTATTTCTTTTTAAATGCATGAAGCATGAGTCTTTTTAAAAAACTCTCTTGACATAATATTCTTTCAGTGATGTAGGACAGTCGGTTTATTTCCTTCTTGTTCTAAAATAGATGGCAAAGAGCAGCGTTGTGTATTGGTGCCTGAAAATAAAAGGAACTGGATCTTGAAAAAACATAAACAAAACATTTATGTCAGTGTGTGCAGTGAACTTTTTTCTGAAGATGAAGCTTTATGGGTGTGGATAGTGAGATAAGTAATACTACTGTGAAAGATGGTAATGGCTGGGTTTTTTATATGCACTAAGCCCTATTTCAGAGCAGTACCAAACATCCTATTTTATAATGCACTTGCATTAATGTTTGTGTACCCAAACCCCCCAAATCTTTTTAAAGTAAGTTAGAACGGTGAACTGCTCTAATTCAGCTTCACATTATGACCAGTTACTGATAATCTGCTGTAATCAAACAATCAACAAATGTAGACTGATGTAGGGAAGAGATTTCTTTAACATCCATCCCAACATGCAACAAGACTCGTTATGGGACACAAAATGCATGTGAGAGTGAAGTGAAATCAGAGGCAGAAAAAGCGCTGAGCCTGACCTGAATGTAGTTCAATTTCCATCCTTACTGAGGCGAGTTTTGGGGAAGAGGAGAGTTGCAAGGAGGGCAATACTGATTCTTCTCAAAGCAGTTGTATAGTTCCTCAGTTTTGACGTTGGTAAAACAAGACCTTTCCTGCAGTATCTCCAGGATATTTTGGCTGTTTTCCCTGAGGATCATGTTTCTTTGGCTACAATAGGGAAATAACTACTAATATTACCCTGACTGGAGAGGAAAAGAGACCCTAGGAGGAATTTCTGTGATTTCTATCTCCTCTATTTTGAGTGGTCCTCTCAGCTCTGTTCAGATCTGCCACAGTGAATTTTTTTCACCAGCTGGGTCAGGCGATGTGCTGGGCAGGATGCCTTCTGACAGGGCAAACAAGTCTGCTTTCTGTTGATTTTTGATCTAATAGGATTTTTTGTTTCCTCAATTTTCAACTGGAAGGAACTGCATCAGTAGTAATCTCAGGCATGACTGTCTTTTTCAGAAAAGCTGGACATGAGCTGATTTCATTTGTCTGTTTTAGAAGCTCCAATTTTTTGCACAACTGGTGATACTTACAAAATATCTACTTAATGCAGGAATCTGATGTCCATTTACTTCATCTTTTCCAAGGTCACTTACTTTTGCTTTAAAGACTTACCCTAGCTGCTTTTTCACAAAGTTCATTGTAAATAGGATACCTGATTTATCGGAATAACTTCAGACTTCAGTAAAAATGTGAGGTTAAGAGAATTGAGGGAGGAAAATACTTATTTTGCACAAGTATTAGCCACAACACATCCCTGACAGTACTTTCTCTTGCTTCTTTTCCCCAGAACGGATGGACGCCGCTGGTCCTTGGCCTCCCTTCCTTCATCTGGATATGGAACAAACACTCCCAGTTCAACAGTTTCAGTAAGTGGCACAGACTTGTTCAAGCAATGCAGTTTGTACAAACACACCCTAACAAACCAGCTTCTGAGTCTGTACTAAAATATCTGATCTTTCTTCATTGTGTTGCTAACATTATTTAATATACTAATTATTTTTAAAATTATTTTAATTATTGGTTCTGCTGCTTTTTCCTCCATTTCCCAGCTCCTATCATCTTGCACTTTGCCTTTAGCATTGGTGAAATCCAGTGCAGTATTTGGCTCAATGTGTCAGAAGTGGCAGGACTCTAAGAGATAGTGCATAATTACTAGCCAGCTCTCAGCTTTTCTATAACTGGGAAATGAAATTATCACCTGCTTTCAAGTTCTTAGTATGAAAACCTCTGCTAACAGGCTAGCAGAAAACAAACCTGATAATCCACATTTATTATTAAACTCCATTAATTTGAACATCCTAGAGAAACTTTTCAGTTCTTACACTTGTTTTTAGAAAGTCTGGCTGCGATTTGCTTGAGTTCTGTGCTTTCGAAAGGCTAGTATGTCATTAATATACCAGTAAGGTAGCAGCACCATGTTAACCCTTATGACTCTCAGATACTTCATACAGTGAATCTTATTCTTCAGTTCATGCAGACTAGATGTTGTGGTTATCTGCATAACAACCTTGCAAAGCCAAGCATAGAAGAATTAGGAATGTTAAGGCTACCTGTACAGACGTAATGTAACACACTTTTGCGTGTGTGTTATGGCGAGCGTCTTCAACTGCGTGGTCACATACCACCGCCTCTTTGCTTAACACTTCTACTGATCGCTTTGTTCTATACGTACTATTTAGAGTATGTTCCTAATAATTGTATTGCCTGTGTTAATTAGGACTCAATACTTGATGTTATGTGAATATTACACCGAATGCAGTATCATTGTTTTCCTTGTGAACTGTTCTGTTAAGTTCATTCATCAACTTTCTAGTGCCTCTCAAACACAAATTTGTCATCACAGTTTCTTAGGAGGTGAGTGTTAAACTCAGTCTATATAGCAAGAGAAGAAATTGGGGTAAAAAATTTCCTTTTAGTATAAATTGATATGATTACAATTTGATTTTGCAACGTTAATCTCAGGCCTATAGCTTCATATATTCAGACACATTCCTGCAGACTCTTGTTTGCATAATTGCCACAATTTGTTATTTTTTTGTGCTTCAAGACAGTTGGGTTTTTGTTGGGGTTTTGGGGGATTTTATTTCTGGGGTTTTTTTTCTTAGAAGGCAGGTGATGTGATTTCAGTCTCTTTTGGGAGAAATCAGTGTGTATATGTACAGATACGTGGGCAGGGGCTCAGAAAACTGTGGAAGAAGACTGGAGAAGATTTCATTATCAACATGAAAAAGATGCCCCAGGTCTCACTGTCAAGCAATGTTATATATTCAAGCACCTGAGAGCAGCTGTTATAAAGGAGCTCCGCTTTTGCATTTATAGTCTTAGGTTAAGACTTTATGGGCATAAGCCACGGCTAAGTCCTCTTCTGGGCACAAGCTGTGACAGCATGGAGCAAGTGCCATTGCTTTCTGTATGGATGACACTCAACTAGTTTGATCATTGGTAGTCACTGTGAGAGCTTCCAAGATGCCTGTGAAGGTGACACCTTTGGAGACCAAAGTGCCTGCATTGTGTAAGTCCTTACCTGCAGGTGTGGTCAGTACTTTGAGTTTATAGTTTGACCACCCTTTGAGCAGATAGATGCTCATGAACAGAGCAAAACTAACAGCAAAAAAATCTGTTGGAAGTATCTGTCCTTGCTTGAAATAGGGACAGTAGAGCTGGTTGTATAAAGTTCTCAGCTTTCTGACATGGGAAAGAAACCATACTGGTCTCTTGTCTTGTTCCCAGAAATAGCTAGATCATTTTGATTGACATTTTTGCAGAAAAAAACCCCAGAAACCCAACAAATCTGAGATAGGTATGTCACATAGAAAGCATCAGTTCAAGTGTTGTATTCTTAAGTTTTGTAAACAACAGAAAAGAGGGTGATACAATGAGAAGCACAGTGATAGTCATATGTAGATCTCAATTCATCTTCCTACAGGGAATAGTTGGATTAAAACCTGTAATTCCAAGACACTTTTTTTCCCCAAATGGCTGAGTCTCTCATCTCTTATCCCTTTGCTAATTCACTGTTACAATCTCAGAAAGACATTTAAAAGGGCTGTTTCCTAAGTAGTGATACAATTCTTGGAGCTATTAAACTTAATACTGCATTTCTAAGCCATCCTACCTACTACTTGTCTGTGACAATACTATTATCGTAGTATTTAATAGACTAGAATTAATTTGAATTGATCTGAATAACTGCTGATAAGCAGTATTATTCCTGCATAGACTTTACAACTGAAGTAAGAAGTAGTCAAGGAGCTCGTCAAAAGGACACAATGAATTACTGCCACAGATACAAATTTAACAGAATTTTGGGCTTCTCTCTGGTGTGATCAGTCCTCAAGATTACATTTCATTTTCAAGCAAGATAGAAGGAAGATGGTAGGCCTTCTTTCTGGTGTAAATATCGGTATGAAATGAAATATCAAGAGGAGCATCATCAGTTCTGTGTTCTGCTGGCCTGAGTTTCTGTGTGGTGTTACAAGCTGACCTGTATCTTTGTGGTCGTAGATCAGCTGCTCTACTCACCAACCAACTAAACAAACCAAGACATTTACCTAGTCTAAGGTCAGTGGAAACTTGTAGATTCTGCTTTATCTTTTGCTTCCAGATGAGGGAAGACATCAAATAAAAGTCTGAAAGTCAAACAGGGCTTGCATAATTCTGTAGGACGGGAAGAGAATCTTTCCTGTATTTGGCATAAGCAGTGCGCACAGCAGAACAGCTGTAGATGAAGGGGCAGTCCTTCATCCCAGACTCTCCGTCTTGGCTTCAGTGTGGATTAGACCAGTGTAAGCTGATACACCACCTGGATAATCATCACTGTGTGGACACCGTGGTGGAGATGACTTTCCAACATGATCCCTGTGCCTAGACCTTCTTGCAGGAAGAGATTGGAAGTGGTGGCTTCCAGTTACAGCCATGCTTGGGGAGTTCGTGCATGTCCCACGGCTTTCACAGGGGTTCTTTTCTGTAAATACCTCTGTGCAGTGCAGACAGAGTGGGTCTGGGATCTGGAGCCAATTATATTTTAATCAAAGAATATGATCTTTAGGTTTGTAAGTTCTTACACTCAGATCTCCATCAGTCTTGGCTAGAGCTCTCTAGATAAGGCTGTACGAGGATCTGCAACAATTTGTTTAGTTTTAATTCAGTTCAAGTATAGCTGTTACCTTCTTGACAAATTTGGATGTACCTGCTTTAGGTGATTTCAGAGTATTTTCTTTTTGCTATCAAACGTGCAGGACTTGATGAAAAGCCTTGTCAGTATTTGGCTTTCATTGCTTGGCCGCACTTCTTAACTTTCTTTTCCAAAAGCCATCAACAGCAAATAAGTCTAGAAAAGGATGGTAGGCGAATTAAAGCTTTGATCATACATCATGTGTAATTCCCTCCTACCAATACATCTGGTACTGGGATGCCGTGCTTTCCAGTTTAAGTGAAGGTCATTGTAGCAAAAGTATTTTTCCCCTGAAACAGTGTACATAATGAATTTCATTAGATCAATAAGGAGCCTTGGAACTTGGATTAGGATGATGTTTTTAATAAGGCCCACTGGTGTTACTCGGTGCTACTCTGATTAGTAAGCACTACTTCCCCACACCCCCCATTGTTTTTCAAGATGATTTAAAATTTGTCCTTACATAATATATTTTTCTTACTTCTGTAGAATGGAAAGGAGCATTGAAAAATCACACAGGAAAAAATGCATTTGTTACTTGACCTACAGCTTTTTCCACTGGAACATCCAACATTTGATGTTATTAACACTTCCCACAAATACTTATTTTAATCTCAGGTTTCTTGAGGTTTGAGAACTAAAACAGTTTCATGTCTGTCACAGGATGTGCCGTATAAATGCATCAACTTATTTAAAGATGAATAAACTGTTTAACTGTAACAAGAAATTTGGCTGATCTTACAACTCTGCGAAGTCAGTTACTTTCATTTTATTATTGCCTACTTGGTTAGAGAAGAAGTCTGATGGATAAAGGAAGGAAGAAATAAAATCCTGACCTTTTACAATAGCAATTTCCGATGAGAGCCCATAATCAGCAAAAACTCTCATGTCTACACAGCTCCATAGCATTCTGCATGCCAGTGAAACTCCTGAGCTAAGGGAGCATGAGGGAAAAGGAAAGAAAGTTGCTCACCACTCCAGGAACCTCCTTGTTCTTTCCAGAGTAGCACTGGTATTCACGTACCTTCCTTTCTGTCTCCTGGTAGTAAACGACCTGCATGATCAGATGTAGTGGTTCCAGAATCAGATGCAGTGGTTCCCTAGCCTTCTCTCAAAGTTTTCCTGATCTCATCAGTTCTGTCGCTGTACAAACATAAGGGTTGGCTTAGCCTAATGAGAACAATAAAAAGAGGCACCTGGTCTGATAAGTAGCTTTCTTTTCCGCTGGAGTGTGCACTGTCTGGCAGAATCCGTTCCTCTTCCATTCATTAGCTGACCCCTATGCATGCGTTTAGTGCATTTCTTTTCTGTATTTTTTTCTGTACTCAGTCATCATGCTCATCTCAGGAGAAGCTGCACCAGCTGCCCTTTCAGCCCACGGCAGATGAACTTCATTTCCTGACAAAGCATTTCAGTACTGAGAGCATCACTGATGAGGAAGGGCGCCATTCTCCAGCCTTGAGGCCTCGATCTCGCAGTCTCAGGTGAGCTTCAGGTTGCTGAATTTTAAAGATGTTGGACACGTGTATTGCTTTTCTATGTGTGCTTTCAGATCTAAGAATAGTCATTTGCAGTTGTTCTGTTACATGTTTTTGAAATTATTTTAATGAACATTTAATCTACCTTACCTAGTCAGAAAGGATTTTTTTTTTCACATGAGGTTTTGATTTGCAAAATGCTCTGCATAGTCTGCTTCTGTATCTTCATAATAACTCTATGAAAACACGAGCCACAAGCGTCTCGGACATTAGGATGTAGATTTCCTTTAGTGAAGTTCCTTAGAATTTTGCTGCATTATTATAAGGAAGTGGTTACAGTCACTGTTAATAACTTCTCCAGCAGTGCTTCTCAAGGGGTATGAAAACTAGAGTAGATGAAGTCAAAACCTTAAATGGAATTGCACCCAAGAGCAATTTTGTAATAGTGCTGAAAACATTTCTCCTGCATTAGCTGTTTGAATAATTTTTACTGTTGCTTCAGAGAAGCAGTTGTTCAAAGGTAGCTATCCAGGGGTTGTTTCCATGTGCAGCTGATTTTTCCATACTTAAAAGTGGAAGCAACTGGAACTTCATCATGCACAGAATTACAGAATGACCGAGGCTGGAAAGGACCTCTGGAGGTCATCTTGTCCTAACCCCTGCTTGAGCAAATTGCCCAGGTAATGTCGAGATGGTTTTTGTCTATCTCCAAGGACAGAGATTCCACAGACTCTCTAGGCAATCTTTCTTGCAGGTCTCTAGCAACTACATTGAATAAATCCACAAATATTTTGTATCATGGCAAAAGCCTTAAGTTTTGCTATGCATTTAGTGCTGGACCAAGTGAATAAAGTTCTAGACATGCATGCCTCTAGGTGCAGCATCTTGTGAAAGAAAAAGGATTTGTACAGGCAGGGGAAAGAAGATGAAGTCTCCCTTCTGCTTCTCATCTGAGGGTGTCAGAGGTAGAGATCACCTTTAATTAATGGACAAGATTCAGAAACTCTGCCAGCTAGAAATACTGCATCAGTGTGCTCAGCTTAGGAAACAGGCCAAGATAACAAAAAAATCAATGGTGAGTATTGTGTCATGGCAGAGCTGACCTTTCATGATTATTTGTAATTATTTGTATGTTCTAAACTTCAGTGCAGGCTGCATGGTAATTGCATATGGATCTACTAAGTGTAGTTACACAGTAATCTACCGGAGCAGGTAAGTACTGTGGGTAGTAGCACACTTAGCCTGTGATCTCCGCAAATTGCCATGTAGTAAAAGACTAGTTGTATGATTTGTACTAAGTCTCTATGAACAATACTCCTACTTCAGTCCTCTTGCTGTCACTCTTAATGCTGACTATCGCTGAGTAGTGTAACTACTAATTCTTTGTAGATAAGACAGCTATTGTAGGTAGACGACACATCACTAAACTAATTATTGTCCTTTCTAACACAAACATATTGCTGTTGGCATAATGAAGTATAAGACGTTTTTGCTAATGCAAGAATGATATAAACAATAAAATGAAGAGCCCAGATTTTTTTACGTGTTAATACAGATTATCAGCTTGCTGAGCATTTTATTTCTGTGAGCCAATTTAAAAGCAGAGTTATCACATAGTAGGTTTATAATTGTGACAAGACTAGATTAATTCAGTGTGTCATATAACTATGTGATTAATCTTCTTCCTCTCACGAATGCTTTCTCTAGCTCTCTCTGGTTTTCAGTGTGATAATGGCCAGCCTTATTGGTATTCCAGAGCTTAGAATGAAGTAATTTAATTTTTTTAACTTACTGTGCCTGATTCATTTTTAATTTTCCTTACTGCTAGTACTGTGACACTGTGTGACTCTAAGGCACCCTTGCCACTACCAAGGATTTACGCTGGCCCTTGCATCTCAAAGGAAAATTGATTTGTCAATGCAACCAATTGGAGCAATGTTTGCGGGAGTAAATACCCTCTTTGGCAGAGGGTAGCGTGTCCTTGCAAACAAGCAAGTACTGAAATACGTGAAGACCAGACCTTACTCACCGCACAACTTGCTTATTTATTTGCCCCATGATAGTTAGCTTACTTGGTGAGAGGATATTTTTATTTACTTAAAAAATGAAAAGATAAAATCTGAGCAGTTAGTGCATTGAAAATGAAACAGGAATTTCCTAAAAATTTAGTATTTTCGTAAGCATTTAATGGACTTGTTTGATCAGCTTTAAGGAAAAGAGATGAACAAAATACATCAGACATTCTCCTTAATTAGCGGTCACAGCTTTGTAATTTAAAAGACGGTCTGATATTTACGACTGATTGTTAACATTTATTCATCTTTCATGCTTTATGACTACAGTCTTACGTCTCTTTTCATGAGACGAGCTGGTATTTTTAGATGTCACTGTCGAATGCTGGGACTGTTGTTTTTGAGGGTCTCTGTAACACAAAACTTTTTAGAAGTATCAGATGATTCTTTTATGCTCCTAGATAGAGGACAGTATTGCTTACATTGGAAAAATCTGCTTCTTTGACTAGAAATCTACCACTTTCTTTTACCTAGCTGCCAATGTTCTCTTCATGCAGAGCAGTCTTAGTCATCAAACTGGATGAAAACAGTGACAAAGCATACGGTTGTGGAGGGGAGTGTTGGCTGATATACACTGACAAGTTGATAGCTCCTCTGTTGCTTGAGGTGTTTTGCCAGTGTGGCTTGAAGATACTTGTCACTTAACTAATCATGCCTTATTTGGAATCCCCCAAATTCCTACACCAAATAAATGATACTGGTTCTTTCCCAGCTGTTTTCTTGTGCTGGGGGAAGGAGGTAGCCTGAGACCAATGCTGGAATCCAAAAGTGTTACATGCCTATAAAGCTGATTGCTAAAGCCAGGAGACTGTTCTCTTATCCATCTCCAATAGTACTCACATGCTAAATGAAAGAACATACTTCCATGTGACCCAGCCCTTTTGGTACTTAGAGTGTATCTTCAGTAGAAGAGAATATTTCTTTATTACCTGCAGAAGTAGTTCCTAAATATCACCTCTCAACTGTTCTCTTTTTATTTGTAATGCAGCCTTCAGATCCTTCCAGTTATTGACCAACAGAGAGATGCCTAGGCTACATTCACCTTTAGAACAATCCTGGGCTTTACCTGAAGATCCTTTCTCCTAGGAGTAAGATGTATGGAGAGTGTAAATTCTTGCGCTAAACTTGGCATTGTTGCTCTTTTTAAGTTAGAGAGATGCTGCCCTCCATCTTTTTGCGGTTCTCTTTACTTGTCATCCTTTAGCGGTTGCTAACATGTGGGAATGTGTGGAGAATGTCAGAGATAAAAGTAGAGTTAACTAATAACGACTTCTTCAGGAGCTGCCTTTGTGCAGTCACTCAGCCCACCAATCTGCTCATTTTTCTTGATCTCTTTTCGTATTTCAGGATAAAGTTGTCTAGGGAAAAACATTGAAGATTGTAACAGTGAATTTTTATGTAGTTGAAGTAGATGAGATCATCCTTAATCAAATATGCTCCTTCATCTCTGCTGGGGAGTGCTTTTTAAATGCAGACCTCCAAGCTGACTTTTGAGGTGCTAGATCCCGCCGTTAAGGCGATACAGAGACAACTTCGAGAAAATGCCAGTTGCCAAAAAAGGTTTCTGACAATAAAATACCCAAAACGGGAAGAAGGAATAGGTGTTGTGAAACCACACCAGTGTCCCGCATAGTCCATTTTTATCTTAAAAAATGGTCCTGTAGGTTGTGGAGCTCTCTCATCTCACTGCATTTAAGCATCAGCTTTAACCACTTGAATAATCTTGGTGGTTTCATCACTTCATGCTGCTACTTTCAGAAAGTGCCATCTGCCCCAAGGTGTGGAGGAGCGGGCAGTGCTCCCTGCAGAGCAGGGGTTTGTGCAGCCATGGATTTGACAGAGAAGGAGAATAGTTTTATATTCTGAAGCATAAGGTGTCTGTTTCGTATAAAAATACATTCTAACTACATACAGATAAAGTTGAAATCTTTGTTTTCTCTCTCAAGACAGTGAGATCTGTGAACCTGATTTTTAGAAAGTTCTTCCAAGTGATTGGTTTTAAGTTTATTAACTTTTGGTTTCGTTCGCCATCTTTATGGTTTTCTATTATGAGGAAAACCGAGTATTCTTATTTGCTCTCTATACTGCTCATTACTTCAGCTTCCTAGTGTTTTCTGTCTAAAGCGGTCTCAGTCTTTGGTGGCATGCATAAAAAACCCCTGAAGTATTGGAAAGTGCTGGTTGCAGCGCCTCTGAAAATCTGTAGAAAAAACTCATTAGTCCTTACTTGGAAAGAGATTGTGATTGAAATGCTTGCCTTTTCCATTAATATTATCTTATATATATACGTATATAGTACTTATATTTATAAATATACAGAACCCTTTTAGCTTCATAAGAATGCCACTCCTAGTATAAAGAAGGATTGAACTGGAAAACAGTTCATTGATACAAAACCATTCACAAATAGTATTTGTCCGCAGACTAAATGTAGCTGAAGCTCAGTGTCTGTAAAAATGAATAAGAAAAATTCTAAAAGTATGTAAACAAACTCAGAAATGACTTCTCAAAGCTCTCAGTGAGACTCTTTACTGTTCTGTTTCACCACTTGCCTGTTCTATAAGAGGAGGATTTACTGTTTATCCTGCTTTGCCTCAGATTCCCTTTTTTCTAGCAGCACTGGAACTGCACAGTGTGGACATCTTGTGCTGTTGGGTTGTGATTATGTGGGAAGAAGGAGCCTTGAATGAGTACTGAAAAATAATCTAAAGTTACATGTTTCATTTTCTGCATAATTTCCTCCATGTTATAGATTTTTGTAATTCTGTGGGAAACTATTTCACTATTATTGTGCATGTTGCATAAATTCAGACTTTAGCAGATGGATTCTGCTCTACTGAGTTCAGTTCTCCTTGGTCATTGCCCTGTCCCAAAACAGGATTAGGCCCCAAGTTCTAATTGTTGTGGTCTGTGTGAAGCACCGAGTCGTATTTGCTCTGAAGCTAGATGGACAGATGTAGTTTGCCCATATTTGCTTCTGCTTAATTGTCTCTTTTTTCAGGGGGAGTTTTCTGACTCCCCTCTAGTATTAATGTAATTTGTATATAGTCAAAGATTTATATATTTATTTCTTGGGGGAAGAGGAAGGCCTATGCTCTGCTCACCTTCAGCAGATGGTTTTACTTAGTTTCTACTTCATGCAATGTTAGGTCTCTGGTTTTAAAATTCCTTATTTTGTGTGTCTGGAAATGACAGAAAATTAAGGCCTATGGTTTTAATTTTCCTATGGACACTGACTTCAATAACGTGCTGTGAATATGTCCTAATTAAACCTCTATGTACAGGGTAAAAGCAGAGGGTAGCACAATGCTTTTAGCTTCTTTGCTTTTTCCTAATAAATACAGCTGTCACAGTGAAGGAAAAAATAGGTATTCATAAACATCTCAGTTTTATTTAGTCACAGTTAAACTAGATCTTGTAAGATTTAAGTTATTACTCTAAATGCTACTCCTTGAAATAGCTGTCTATGAGCTATTTTCATGTTGTAGCGTCAGATAAAGACACATGAGTTTTGACAAGTTGAAGGCTAGAAACCTTTGTGGGAGATAGATGTCACTGTAAGTCTACCACCACATCGTTTCATAAAGTGGAGGGAGGGTGAAAAGGGGAGAAAGAGAGAGTAGTTTTTCATTCTACTATTAAGCTTAAGGGGACAGATATTATTCTTGTAATGTCTGCTCTGCTGAAATGAAAAACTCACTGACAATAATAATTTCTTTGACCTACCTATCTACACCAAGAAAAGAGAAGCAGCTTGCTTTTTGTCTTAAAATGTTGTGCACGTGCACAGTATGTGTCCTTCATTTCACAGAAAATAATCTGTTCCTTTGTGAGGCTTGAGATGTTAGACTGGTTTAGTTCTGTATGTGAAATTTTTGGTGCTAGATAGATGTGTGAAGCTTTTGCATTTGAAAACTGTCATGCCAATAAAATATATTAAACTCCTTTTTTCCTTTTTAAAAATTTCCTTACCTTCTCCCTTGGTAGCATTCAGTTATCTGCGCAGTCCTGGTTTCTTTTTCACCTGGCTGTGTCTCAAAGGTGCTGTAAAGTAACTAGCAGTGCCCGGCAGTTAGCCTTTTGTTAGTCAGTTATCCATCTAATTATTTCTATAGGTTCCCAGGCTAAGGATCAACATAAATGGTGTATTATATTGTGTTGCAGTCTTGCTACAGCCAGCTAGACGTTTAATTTGACCTGTTATATTGGGCAAGTTTTATTTAGAATGACAATTTGAACCTTGATCCCAGGTTTTTATCCTGCGTTGTTTGGATGCTCTGTTGTTTTAGGTGGTAAAAAGTGGCATTAGTCAGCTTTCAAAGATGGGAGACAAAACTGCCAGTGCCCAAGGAGGCTAAGGGATTGTGTTTCCCTCCTTGCCAATCAATAGACTCTTGTGCAGAGAAATTACTTTGTTTCAGAATTGTAAAAAACAAAAGCAAACCAAATAAACCCCTGTATCATTGTGGCTCTCTTTAAGGAAACACTGCATTTGCTGGCAGGACAGCTCAAGTGGCATGAATTCTGCATAGTTCTTAATTGCCTGCCTCTACATGAATTAATGCCTTGAAAGCAAAAGGCAAAACCCCTCATGTTTTATTGTAGCCCTAAGACAGCAAATACTTAAGTGTGCACAGATTTTAGTATGACTACTTCGGTGTTAAAATGAAGTATGTATGTACCTCCTTATTTCCGTAGTTAGTATCAAAGGGCTTATATATCCTTGCAATTTATTCCTCACTTAAATAACACAGAGAAACAATACATTACAGAAAAATAAGTTCTATAACCGTGTTCACAGAGTCCTTCAGCTCCATACGAATTGCCAGTAAACAAGTGTCAGGAGCTTGTGTCAGATTGTTTGCTCTTACAGAAAAAATGATAAAGATAGCAGGTTAGATGTGTGGGGGAATTTGCTTCTAAGGCTGAAATGTAAATGTTCTTACCCTTCTTCTTAATATATCATACATTACGTATGAATATAAATGTAAGTTTCCTTTAAAAGAAAATTTTCCTTGACTAAAAATAGCTACCTACCAGACTAAGGGAGATATTTTCTTCAAAAATGTTGATGAAAATGTGTTTTTGCTTGGCGTCTGAAATATCCAAATCAGTTTTTCCCCTTTAACATCATGATTCTGTGAGAGATTTAATCTGAGCTGTGTTTTCCCAAACTGAGGGATAAATCTTTATAAAAACAAGACAATGTAATTCATGGAATTCTAGCACCAGGCATGAAAAGAGATTGGTATTGCTATGTTCCATGTGCCAGTGAGTTAATTTTTCTTTGAATTGTAAATATATGTTCTCAAAATAATTGTTTTTTTTCCCTTTAAATAGGTTAGCAGCAAGGTAGTAACTGTAATGCATTCCAAGTTTAAAATGCATTTATTCCATTTAGAGAGATTTGTTTCATCCTCCACAATAAAGTTTAAACTGTTTGAACTCATTCAAGAAAAAATATTTTGACATAGAGAAAATATTTTTAGCAATGTGTAGTACTCTTAAAATCATAAAGACGGTGATCATGTAAGATGCCAAATAACTGAAGCCCTTGCTTGTCTGGAACATTAAAACAGAGTAACCAGAGAAATGAGATGCTGTAGGCGATCCTGTAGCTAGGGATTATCTGCATTACCTCACTCCGGCTGTCCTCAGTGGCAGAATGAGTCAGAGCACTGCATAGCATCAGATGTGATGAAATGAGATGCAACTCTGCTTTAAAAAAAAATACCCAAACAGTAATATAAATGCAGTTTGTCAAGATTTAATGTCTTGTTTTTTGGTGTGCCTTGAAGTTGCTTGCTAACCTATGCATACATGCATATGCATCCGTGGTGTAACATGCCACAGGGGAGTGCCGTTCTCATAAAAGTGTTCTGTTCTTATTGCTTGGGGTATTTATGTATAAGATTTAGCTGAATAACACTGCTCATGCATCCTTCCCTTCAGACAGAGGAAAACGACTCATCTCAAGTTTCTTGTTTCCATTTACTCTGCTCCTTTCTGGCACTAGAGACTCCAGAGACAATAGTGATTTCTTCCTGGGCAGGGCTGCTACAACTGCCATGGAGGGTAGTAAGAGAACGAGGGAAATAAAACATGTACCTGTCACAAATACACTGATTTTTTTTACATACTTGTATATTAGGGCTTGCATTCACTGAAAACAGGTGGGTTTCTGCCCGAGTTCACACGAAGACAGGAGTGTTAGCAGTTTTCAGATGACTACAGGCTGCCGTTGCTTGATAGAATTTTCTCTGAAGTCAAGCATCTGTCCATTACTGAAGTCAGAGCTTTGGAAGGGCTACAGTCAGTGTGGCAGCATTGTGACCAGCGCTGGATTTTGGAGGGTTTTGGTGTGATATCTGTAAATGATAATGTATTTTCTTTTTCTCCTCTAGCCCGGGTCGCTCCCCAATTTCCTTTGACAGTGAAATAATAATGATGAATCATGTGTACAAGGAAAGGTTTCCAAAGGTAAAGAATCACTTGTTTGAATAATGCATTCAATGAACTTGTAACCAAGCTCAGAATTAATTTGTTGTGCTCATTGGAGAAGGAGCCCAACTCTCACCTCTGATTTCCAAGCAGTGCAGTTTGCTTGGAGTTTGAAGCTGCCTTCTCTGCTTCACATGTTAATTCTGAAGTAGGAAAAATAGAAAAGCTTTGTGTATGTGCACATATTTACTAAATTTCTCATGTCTTCTATTGGCATGACAAATGCTCACAGGAATGAGGAGAAGGGCCATGCTCTGGATGCTCAGTCCATTTATGTTGTTTATAAGGCCTGTCTCCATGTATTTTTAATTAATCCTTGTCTTTTTTCTTTAAATACCAAATGAGATCAAGGCTGGAAGAGAGATGTTTTGCTTAGTTTCACATATACTTAAAAAGTGATTTTAGAGTAATTTCAAAATATGTTGAATAACATTCTCTCATTGTTGCCTTGTATATCTGCATTAAATTTGCTTTATACTGATCCAAACTTTATTGGTTTTGGTAGGCTTTCCATCTACATATTGGAAATGCAAAGTTTTCTTTTAAAGTAATTCCAAATTATACTGGAGGTTTTGGCAAAAAATAAGTTTGCCACTGGAGCTTTTGGTACCAGAGAAGCAAGATTTGGATTTTTAGAAAAGTCAGTCTGAATTCAGTCACACTGAAATGTGCTGAAGTGATCTGCAGTAAGAATGTGTGCTTTTTTTTTTAAAAAAAAAGCTGAATATTGAAATCTGTGGAATCCAGCTTTGAAAGTTAACATCTCATTGGAATGAGTGTAGAAGATCATGTATACCAGAACTGCAAATATGGCCCTTCCTTCCCATTCTACTGAGAGCAAAACCAGATGTTTCTCTGGAGACAGGCTCATTGCTTATAGTGATAGAAATGCCAAGTGTCTATTGCTTGGGGCAATGATTTCCAGGTTCCATGGCCTTGCCTAGAAGTTCTGAAAACTGCCTCATATCTTATGTCCTTACTCTGGAGACCCAGGGAGGAATACAGCCTCAGGACCATGATATTTTAATGTTCATTTGCATTTTCAGAAAGCATCTTCTGACAAATTTTTGTTGTTTGTCTATGGTATGCTTTTTTAATTCTCAGCAAAAATGCTATCGTATTTTGGAAGATTTTTAAGCCTTTTGAACTTTGGAATTAAAAATATTTTACTTTAGCACCTACTTGTTTATGTTGAAGTTCTGGGATAGTAAAATTTAAGAATAATTTCTGTTTATTCTGTCCTCTTAGGCCACGGCACAGATGGAAGAACGGCTGGCTGAGTTTATTGCCTCTAATGCTCCAGAGAACGTGCTGCAATTAGCAGATGGGGTCCTAAGTTTCATTCATCATCAAGTTATTGAATTGGCCAGAGATTGCCTGGATAAATCACGTGAAGGTCTTATTACTTCTCGGTACTTTTATGAGCTACAGGAGAACTTGGAGAAACTTCTCCAGGATGTAAGTGCTTTATGGAAAGTAGAATATATTATTTTGATTGAAACTTTAAACAATAAGCCAGAGCTTTGATTTTAGGAGAGATAATGTGGATTCCAGGGGAAGGGCAGGAGGTGGGGGTGTCAAGAGGTCTGAGTTGTTACAGTCTGCTGTTGATCTACCATGGGTGAATTTGAGCAAATTGCTTCACCTGTGTACTTTGTACAGAAGTTAAATATGCATGTGAGCGAGTCAAAGGCAGTCTTTCCCATTTATGAAAATTGAGTTCACCCAGATGAAGGAAATTACTGAACTTCTCTTTCATGTACTTCAAGACTCTGAATGACTTATTAATTACAATAGTGCCTTCAAGCAGTGAAAACACCATAGTTTGTAGTGTTGCTATAAATTTTTCATAAAAGATTTTCTTGAGCTGAACTTAATCTAGTTGTGGGTATTTTAGTACTTCGATGTGTTTTGTGGTGTTCAAAGCACATGAAAATACACAAGGGGGGCACAGTTTTAATGCATGCTCAGTATGCTTCAGCTGCTCATTAAAAATGGCTCTTTTCCTTTAAAATGAAAATAATATTAAATTTTTAAAAATCCTAGAATTTGTGCTGTAGCTGTTGTGAAGAGTCAATGGTATTACTAGTTGCTGGGTCCAGACCTCCGTTTAGGAACGTATTTCTAATCCTCTGCTTTGATTTAAGGAGATATGAAGCTGAAAGCACAGGATTTATAAAGATCGAAGTCTCGGGTAATAAATATCACAGAGACACCTAGGAACAGAACACCTGAAATAATTTATTTTCTGTGATGATTTTTCTGATCTATTTGGTGAAGAGATATTTATATGTCATTGATCAGTTTGCCAGCCCACTGGCAACAATTGCACTAGTTTGTGCTCCTTTGTCACTCTTTCCAAGCATTAAAAATTGCAGATGAATAAACCTATTGTATTAAAAAGCTTTGTGGAAAGTGCAGAATCTTCCCTTGTACAAGATAAAATCTTTGGCCACCACATTTATATGAGTGTGGCTGTAATTTCCCTGGTATCTGTTATGCATGGGAGAAAAATTACCCTTGTCTGTGTGGTGTTCTGCCTGGATGGGGAATATAATTTTGACAAAACAAGAGAGGTAGGGAACATCTTTTGAAGGCCTATGTGGTTGTCTGCCTATGGGATATCACTAAGCACTGGGGGTGCTTACTAGTAGAAGTGTTTTGTGGCAGAAGTGGTTTTCTTTGCATGCTATGCAAGCTTTTGACCATTGATGCCACCATCCAGGGCTGGAGAAACTGTCTAGTCAAAGATATTGTTCAGTATTTGTAGCCCTTAAAAGAAAGGGAAATGTTTCTGGAGTTTGGGAGTGGCAGTGTAGCCTTTCTGGGCAGCATAAGCATCCCCCAGCTGTTACTGGTGGGCACAGCGAGGGCTGGCTGCGGGCTGGGGGGTTCCTGAGCTGTCCTGCCTGCGCAGGGCAGGCACCGCAGGGCTGGCAGTGAAAGAGGAGAAGAAAGAATTGCCTGCAGCCAGGTGAGCACAGGTCAGTGGGTTCACTTTGTATCTCCAGAGTCTGGAAACAGGGTATTTGCACACGTCAGCTATGAAATGAGGGTGGATTTGAAGTTGAAAAGATTTCACTAGAAGTGAGCGTGTAAGCTCAGCAAAACAGCTGACATTTCAAGGGGCTCAAAGGGACCACGGTATGTTTTACTGCTTCTGGTAGGAGATACTTGGAGCTTGAGATTTGCCCATCCCAGACTTTCCTCCTCTGTGTGTGGATGATGATTCCTCATACCATAAGGAATTAAGAGAGCAATAAATTGGGTCTGGCCACTTCCAGTCTGCACTTTCAGACCTATCTTCTGGCCTGAAGAAGTTAATCAGGATCTCGGAGAAGGTGTGGGTCAGATAAATCTGCTTTTTTCATTCCTTTCTTCTGCCTCAGAACAAATGCTCAAAACATGCTTCTTAAATGTCCTTTTACCCTTGATCCTATGTGTGTTATACTGCTGCTCCTAAGCACAGGGAAAGATGACATCGAACTATTAGAGAAGATACAATGGTCATCTCTGGGCTTGTTCGAAAATTGACTTTTAGGGCTTTCTTTGACCTCTTCCTCCTTAACATCTTCTGCAGAGCTGGGGTGAAAGAAGGGTCAGCTCTGAAGTTTAATTGATCTGCTTTAGGAAGCTAGGTGGCTTAGAGACAAGGGAAAAGCTTAGAGAGACAAGGGGGGCAGAACAGGCTGGGAAGGAAGGGAACAAAGAAATTAAAGACAGTAGAGGAATGCCAAAGATTTAATTCCACATCTTTCTCTTTTTTTTTTTTTNTTTTTTCCTGTCTTATAGTCCCTTGGCTTTTCTTTTATATTTTAATATTTAAAAGCTACTTGCTTTCCCCTGCTTGCTAACCTGTGCTTTGCCCTTCAGACTGCATTCTAGAAGGAAATATTTGGGACGTCTCAGTCTAAATATATGGAAATTGGTGATAATATTTCTTTCGGAGGACTCACCTGAAATGCAAGAAGCTTGGAATCAAGTTTAGATTATTCAAAATTTGAGGGCATGATCTTTATCTTTGCTTAGCTTGTAATTCTTTGCAGAATTACATACTATATAAATAATGCCAACTGGAAAGTAATCAAAAAAGCTCTTCCACTTGGGCAGTTGTATGGTTTGTGCAGTAAAATATATAGTTTTATGGTATGTTTTTATAACATAGAAATTTTGGGAGGATGAGTTGGTGAATAAGGGGATGAGCAAGTGGCAGGAGTACCCACAGATTTTCATAGAGTTTTACTGTGGAAGAATGTTTTCTCTTGAAATTCTTTTTCAAGGTGTTGATTCTGACATGTGGTAACAAACTAAAACTCAGACAATTTTTCAAACCATAGAAAGGAAATTAGTTTTAATATGCTGCTGTTTGAGTCTACTTTATATTGCAAAATATTAATCTAGAAAACAGTAATCGAGTATGTAAATAATGAGCTGTTTAAATATACCAAACCAGAAAGCTTTTAAAAGTTTTTAGATTCTGGCTTTTGTAATAAAACACCAACAAATCTCATTAGTTATGGCAAATGAGATCTTTGCCCTTCTTTGTAGCATGAAATATTGTCATTTAGCAGAAAAACCTATTGCTTATTGCATCACTGAAATTAGCCTGAAGTAAAAATGAATTTAAGGTATTTGTTTTATAAAACACGAACTTTAATTTTATGCTTCACACTTAAAGTATTGAAAAATAAGATAAAGCACTTATGAAAAAGGATATATGACATTCAGTTCTTTATCTGGAGTGGTCTTAGAGGATGGGATAGGACCTTAGGTTACTGGGGGAAAAAAAGTTATTACTTGACTGAATTGATGAGGTAAAAGTAGCCAAAAGAAGTTTAATGGCTTTTGCGTAGGTGCAGCCAATGGGTGAGGAAGGTGAAGGATTACAGGTTTTCTGTGCATGGAACAAAAGAAGCAGGGGAAGGTATTAGTATTATACTGGGGTGACTGACGCTGCACATTGGCAAATGGATATTCTGATTGGGGTTGCTTTCTTAATACGAGCCTGAGCATATATTTATTGGTTCTTGGCATTCCAGGTCTATTGTTTTGGCTTCCATCAGTATATTAGCTCAATTACAGTGTTGTGACTTGCATATCCCAGTTATTGGTCCTGCTGAACCCCAGGGGAGGATAGTGATTTTAATTTCATGCCCCAGTAGCTACAGTTAGTGACGGATGGGTCTTTCAGATAAGGGAATCGGTTTGTAAATTACCCGTTGCTACCTCCCGTACACGTGTCACTGGCAACGTGTGCAGGAATGGCATCAGCTTCTACCCACAACCCTCGTAGCTTCTCCCTCCTCCCCTCCGGAGGCAGAGGTGGGGGGGACCCTGAAATGCCACCAGCAACCTTCAGACAAGCCTGTCGTCATTGGGAACTGCTAATTAGGTGGTGTGCTTCGTACCAAGGCTCATGGAAGCAGCAGGCAGTGCTTGGCTCCATAACCTGGTGTCCAGATGCTGTCCTTGGGACAGACTGTAAACAAGATGTCTGTAGGGATGTCCGGGCTGTCCTGCGCGGAAGCGAAACAAGAAGAGGCAGTTTTACTGAGGATCTTGGAAGAGCAGTGCTGTGCAGAGATGATGGCTGAGTGGCTGTTACAAGTTGTGCTTGATTTTTGTAAACCTTTTTTTTCCCCTTTTGCTTTTCTGTATCTTTTAGTGGTCATGGTCTAGCTTCTCATTTTCAAAAGAGACATCTGATTAAATTAGCTACATTTTAAAATTATCTTGCCTAAATTCTTGTACATGAGAAAAAGAAAAAACAAAAGACTTGATTGAAAAGAATAAGTTTGCTTTAATAGTTTAAATGGATGCAAAATGATGAATTGTATAGATTATGGTTTTTTGCATAATGTAACTTATGTGGGGGGAAGGACTTTCCAATTGCATGGCTGATATTTCAAATAATACAAAGTTGTTGATGTTTTATTTATTCATTTCAACACAGCTAACCCCTGGTGGTCTGGAATGGCTTTTCAAATATGAAACCACTAATTTATTTCTGGAATTCATATTTTAACTTACAAGTGTGTGTAATGCATTAGGGGACACAGAGTAAATACTGATCATCTTCATTTTGATTATTTTCTATTTTATAATTAGAAAATACCTTTTATTTAGGAAAAAAACCCCACAACTTCTTTCAATGCTTTCAAAATAACCTGCTTTTTAAGGCTCTATAGCCAGGAAGCATCTCTGATATTGTTTGCAGATAATGAACTAGCAGGTACATAACTTTCTTCAAGGTTAAAATTCTAGCCCTAGCTTATCAGTGCTGAAGTAGACAATCAACATTTCTTATTCTGACCTGTGTCAAAATGAGAAGTAATGAACTTTAATGTCTTTATTTCCTTTGGTTGGAAAGTATTAAGAATATATTATTTTAAATGCTGCCTCTATGTTTCTAGCTCTGTTTTTCTGCTTCCCTGTGTTTTTATTGTTCTTTTAGGTGATCACTAGTGTGGCTTGACTTCTCACCCATATGTCTCTCTTAGATGGGGCTAATGAACAATGCTAAAGGAACCTTTTAGTTTGCTGTTACTTGCCTCCTTGTTGATAAAATACTATTTATAAGCAACTGGCTCATGCCAGCATAAGCTTGTTGGTTAACTTCTGGACTTTATATCTGTGGCTCTGCTAAAGCATAATTTTTAGACCTTGGGGAAAAAGATAGCTATACTTTGTTTCAGAGCTTTTTGTCATTGGAACCATCTTTTTATCATCCTGCCATGAAATACAATTTTGTTTGTGCTTCAGCACTTTGTGTGTGCGTGAGCACAAGAGTAATTTGGGGGGGTTGTTCAAATTTGTCTTTGTTTTTTTTGTTGTTTTGGTTGTTTGGTTTTTTAAAAATATTTCTTCAGTGTGTTTATTCTTATAAAAAGATACCCCCAAACACACACACCCCCACAGGCTTGAAATTAAGCCTTGAATTTATACAGAATTCTGATACAGTAAAGGGAGTGGACAAGAAGTAGTTCTCTGAATTTAGTTTCTCTATGCTCTTTGTTTATCATACAATATGACAGGCATATCCAATATATATACAGCATACGATGCATTGCTGTTGTTCTTCAGCAGGGGTTATAAAATTAAATAAAGATAAAATTTAGTTTTTCTTGATGATGAACAGAAGTAGTTCAAGTTCTAGCTGAAAGCAAAGCCTAGATATAGATATGTGACTGAGTAATTATCTAGACATCAATATTGTGTGGAAGGTAAAGTTGAAAAAAAAAATCAGTATTCCTCTTCTCATTTTGAAAAATAAAAACACATCATATCTAATATAATCAGTAGGTGATATAATGTAAATAGAGCCTTTGAAATATCTCTTGCATGAAAAAAGGAGTGAGTTGTAATGGAAAAGCTATTTGTAACTTGGCGTCCTTGAGTGAACTGAGATCATTGCCTGCCCTGGCTTACTCATGCCTTTGCTGCCAAATTATGGTTACTGAGCTGGTGATTGCTCTGCATTCAGCATCTGACATAGAAAAGTGAAGAGTTCATTGCTAGGACCATAATGTGATGTCCTGCTCTCCACAGGCCCATGAGCGATCTGAGAGCTCTGAGGTTGCCTTCGTTACCCAACTTGTGAAGAAGCTCATGATTATCATTGCACGACCAGCTCGGCTGCTTGAGTGCTTGGTAAGTTTGGTCCTTGAGAGAGTGCGTGTATGATCATAGAGTCATTCAGGTTGGAAAAGACCTTTAGGATCATCTAGTCCAACCTTCTTTGAACATCTCCCTAACCCCTAGTCCATGTCTCAGTGCGCCACATTTGCCTGTTTTTTGAACACCTCCAGGGGTGGTGACTCCACCACCTCCCTGGGCAGCCTGTTCCAATGGCTAACCACTCTTTCAGTAAAGAACTTCTTCCTGATATCCAATCTAAAGTCTGGTGTGTGTTTGAGGAGATAAGGAACAGAGCCTTCAAGAGAAAGCTATAAATTCTCATTAAAGCATTGATAAAAATAAATCAGTATTTCTAAAAAAGAAGCATTGTCTTTTGTGTTAATATAGATGTGTGTTTCCAATGGTCTGTCAACTGTAATAGCAGCTAAATTATATTTTAGTATAAAGTTTGTGGCTGAGGGGCCAGATGTGGCTGTTGACATCATTTCATGCTACTTGGTGCCACCTGATTTTTCTCATGTTGTTAGTAGCTACAGTAAAGAGTCTGTAAATGTATGGGGTGCATACAGTGCCCATAGAGCCATGTAAGAAAGAACTATCACTGAGGAAGAAATTCCCTTCCATGACATAAATGATGTTTGGGCTTTGGATTCAAACTCTTACTGTAGACCCAGCAATTGCAGAGAAACCTGGTGCCAGGTTTTCCAGCTGTGAACACACAGAGGGGTAGTCCAGTGAGAGATCCAAGCAGGTTTGGAAGCCTGGGTTTGAAATCCTATTTGGTGCTATTGGAATACATGGAAAAGCAAGTCTCATTGCTTTTTTAACAACTTACTCTGGCTAATAAGAATGTATGTTTTTATTTAATTGTAGAAAATGGTGAAAAGTGTTCATGCCATCCCAGTGGAATAGGCCATTGTGCCTTGAAGTCCCACAACTTCAAAAATACTTTGTAGTTACAATGGAGAAGCAGCCTGAATGTGCCTTCTTACTGTGATGCCGTGTCAAGAGGGTTCATATAAACCTTGAGTATATATGTGGAAAGAGGTGATCAGGCCTCTGGGGTACACAGTGTTGCGGTGGTTATTGGTTATAGGAATCAGTTCTGTGACTGCATTTCAAAAGTATGTTGAAAAATTGGGGAGCATGTAGGGAAGAGTCACAAAAAAATGTTGGAGTGCTGGAGAAGGTGTCACAAACTTACAGTAGAAAATTACGAAATGTCAGGATGAAATTCCCTGACATGTTGAAACGCACAGTCTGATGGCTCTTTCTCGACATAGAAATGACAGGGAAGCTACCTCAGTTTGAGACATTAGAGAAGCTGGCTGAGTTCAGAATCTGTGGCACAGTAAATATTTGAAGCATGTTGAGGGCCGTGTCTCCATGGACAAATTTTGTCACTGGAGTCACTAGAAGGTAAATGAGTTTTGCAGAGCTTTCTTTGACAAAGCAGACATGAGTGGTCCAATCTTTCCAATGATACCAGTTTTTGAAAACGCCTGCAAAAGTACTGAGAACCAGTAAACTTTGGAGGGTTCTCTTATTCTTCCTCAGTGACCATCAGATGGGTTGCTTTGCTGTGAACCCTTAGTGCAAGGAAGAACACTCTCAGTGATGAACAAAGCTGCACAACCAGCAAGATAGATGCCTACACTTGTTCAAGGAGTCTCCACTAGATTGCATTGAAAATCCTGGGCACAGTTCCATTCAGACTGGGAATTCTTTGGCTTTCAAAACCATTTCTGTGATTTAGATGAGTTTTGTGACTAGTTATCTTCCAGCACTACTTCAAAGTGGGTTTTTTTGGAAGTGAACACAACGAAGAAAGGAAATAAATTTAAGCTTATTGTGTTTATATTTACTGTGCTCACCATTATCATTTATGCTTGTGTATGCTCCACTAGTAACACATCATGTAGAAAAAGATGAAACCTCAGTAAGTTTTGTGAACCCATCTCTATACCTGCAAGCAGTTCCACACTCAAGCCAGCTTTTAGCTGCAGATCAATAGGCCTCCAGGTTCCTCCACTGTCTTCTGCACCTGATGTTCTGCAGAGAGAGTGGGAGCAGGTGGAAGCAGAAGTCATTGACATTTGAGTAATGAACTCCAAAGCGTGTAGTGACAACCTTGACAATGAAGTGGCTAGACTTCAAAGTATAAAAATATTTGGATCTGTGTATCAGTCTTCTCTACTTTTTTTAACCTGTATTGCCTTTCTAGCATTTTTTCTTCAAATATATATTTTATTCTACTGACAAGAAGAACTAAATATTAATGTTCCTTTTATTCCATAAAAGAACAAGAATTGTAATAATGGATAGTCAATCATTTAAATAGCTTGAGAATTATATTTTTATTTTTTAACATTTTTTGGGTAATTTAACCTTTAGCTTCAATCATTTGTGAATTTATAAACAGTTTTTCTAAGATTTAGTATTAACATCAATTTTAGTAACACAGCTTATTCTCATTTCTTCCTTGTAAATGAAGTAACTGACCATATAGGCAGTGGTTGTGATGGTTGTTATTGTTTTAATGGGGGCGATGGCATTTAAATATTTTAAACTTTAGTTATTTGGCCTTAGTCTTTGTATTACCTGTTGGACAGTGAAATATTTATGGACTGAGTCTCTGGGGCTTTAAGAAAGTAATAATGTATTTTATGCATCACTGAAACTATCTTTGGGAAAAGTATGTAATTGATTCTTTCTTCTGATTATTTTTCCATAGCACCTGTCCCCACTTAGTAGGGATCATTCTTCTGTATTCAGATGATAAAGTAAATCTAATAAAAAAGACAGAACTGGAGTTTATTTAATGCCTTAATTTTTTGTAATGTTTGAATTTTTGTCATGAGACTTTTTTTCTTTCCTTCTGTCCTTTACTCACCAGTAAGTGCTCTCCAGTCACACTGTAAAGAGTCCTTCCTTGACCGCGCCTTCCCCTTCACCTCATTCTCTGTATCATGCTGCAGTCAGCTGAGCATCTCTCTCCCGTGGTCCTCTCTGGCCTGGCTCCTGCACTCTGCCAGTTCTGAGACAGTTGATTAATTCTTTTCCACAGGAGTTAGGAAGGAACTTTATTTCCTTGTTGCTGTCTTTGGTGACAGCATGTATCCAAGCAGCATTGCTTAGAGCAATCAAGAAAAAGTAGTATTTTCTCTGTTTCTCTAACAATTCAACTATCTTTACATTGTCACAATCTTTTTAAATTTTTTTTTTTTCTTGTCTGAAGTTCTTGTGTGTGGTGCTCTCTTCTCTTATGCAGCTGACCACACTTATACCAGGTCTTTTCTGATGCCCTCACAGCTGTGTGCTGTAACTCATCCCCTTTTATTCCCATTTCACAAGAAAATTTTTGAAGAGTCTTGGCAAAGCTGCTCATTACTAGCGAATGATGAGGTTTGGAGGGGAGAGCAAAAGTTAACTAGTGAATTTGCTTCTAAGCAGGGTGCTTCTCCCACCAAAAGATTGCCTTCTATTTCCAGGTGTATCTGTTAGTTTAGTAAAAGAGATCACACCTTCTTACAACCTTTTCTCACCTTAGAGATCACATACACCAAGACTGAGTTGATAAGATGATCCTGTACTGTATAGTGTAAGAAATACTGCAGCAGTATTTCTTACATAGAAGGTGAAATGTTTTCTGCTGATAAAATAGCAATTGCTGTTTTATGAAAGATTTTATTAGGAATTGCTGGAGGTTGGGACGGTTACAAAATTGAGTAGGTCTATGGTTTGATCAGAAGTGACATCTGAAAGCAGGAGGGGTTTATATTGGCTCAACATACCTGTCAGATGGTGGTGGCAGAAGAAGGCACATCAGTCCTCATCACAGAACTTTCCCAGGCACATCTCAATGTGACAGAACTGGGAGGTGGGTCCAGATTAATGCTTGCAGTATTATGTCAGTATTATCCAGTCGTCTGGTTTTGGTTCATAAAAAGTCCCTACAGTCCTTGTCCTGTGTTGATTTGCAGATCTAAGCCAGTGGACATCCAGCGTCCTGTAAAGGTCTTGTCATTTTTGCAGAGCATAGTGAAATGAATTGACTTGACTTACTTGTAACTGCAAAGGGTTTGCATCACTGCTTAGGCTAGAATTAACTTTGGATGTTTCTGAGGGATCTTCTATGTGGGGAAGAAACCTTTCGCAACTGTAAAGCTAAATCATTTACCTCTCTCTGTCTCTCTTGCCACCTTGCTGTAGGAGTTTGATCCTGAAGAGTTCTACCATTTGTTAGAAGCTGCAGAGGGCCATGCCAAGGAAGGGCAAGGAATTAAATGCGACATTCCTCGTTATATTATCAGCCAACTGGGACTCACCAGGGATCCCCTGGAGGGTGAGAACTCTTGTTTTATACTCTCAAAACTGCTGAAAGGATAACCAGATCTCCTGGTCACTACATAGCTGAAGGAGGCTTTTATTTTATTGGTTCAATCTCTAGGCCATTTTTCTTTATTTTCCTGTTTGCTGTCAAATTCTAGACTGTTCTTTCCAGCCCCATGTCTCAAAGGAATGTTGCTGGGGTAAGGATCACACATCAACAGTGACAGTTCTTTACTTATGATGTTAATAATGTCTCCCTGTATTATAGCTGAAACAAGGTTAGAAAATGGCTTTATGGTTTAACTGTTTTCTCTGTGCTGTTGGACAGTAGAAGTAAATTTCCCTGTTATTTTCTGATCTGCCTGCCTGCTGGTGGCCTGGTTGGAAAGTATCTTGTCATCCCATCTTGTTGTCCTCTATGGAAAAAGTGAACTTGCTGTGATTTTTCCATGAGAAACCGGGACTAGTATGAATTTTTTAGGTGGAAATGAGATTGTATTTTTACGCCTTGCATAGCAGTGAAACCAGAGAATGTTTTAGAAGACAGTAACAGCTTTTCTGCTAGGTGCCAAAATTGCATATGGTAAATTGAATATGCTGTAAACGTACAGAGGCCCAGAAGATCCTAACTTTATAGTTTATGAATTAATATTTTTGCCTGGCACTTTGCTAACTGAATCTCTTCTCCTATGACAAATTTTATGAGCACGCACAGCTTGCTCAGCAGCAACAGAAAGTGTGACAGACTGGAGGTTACTGTGGAATATTTCAGTGATTGAACCATACTTTTTGTTTTCTCAGGAGAGCATAATTTTAGCATAAATTAGTAGTCTGGATAGGACTAGTTTAACTTCTACAGTGTTTACCAGAATGACAGTGACAGGTTGACTTCAAGTGAAGAGCTCTTCAGGAAAATTTCTCCCACAGATTGCTAAATGCAATTTAATAGCATTTGTTGAAATCTGACATTAAAGGGAAATTTCCTTTGATCCCTGTCATGGGAGAGAACCTTTCCATCACTAATTCCCCTTACTAAAGTCAAATTTTCTTTAGAAATATGTGGAGATGTCAAGGTACCTTATTTCCTTTCTGTAAGGAGGGCACCTAGAAATGTCAATGATGTCTGTTCAGAGACTAGTTGTTAATGTAGGATTTGGTTTTGCAAAGTTTATAGCATCTCCTAAGACAGCTGAGTAGCCTAAACTAACTGACTTTCTCCTAGTTTGCTGCTGCTCAGCATTTTGCAGAATCAGACACATTTCATAGGGGGAGGTTGTTTGAAATGTGATGCTTTTTCTTTTCAGAGTACAGAGGTGCCACCAGGCTATAGGCAGACTTATATGCATGGAATAGGTTTTAATATTAACTAGCAAGTGATTTCCCCAAACTTGCACTTACTGCTTTTACTTACTATAGAACCCACCTAGAATAAGCCAGGCTGAAATTAGAATGATTAATTATATTAGTATTTATCTAAAATACTGCCTTCAGCCTAAAAAATGTTAAAGTTTATTACAGTATAATTGGGGTGACTTTTTACAGAGGGACGAAATGTCCCTCTCATCTACAAGCACCTCTTAAAATCCTGTTTCTCTTGTATAAACAAAGAGAATGGTGTTTGATTGAGATCATTAGGAGTAATCTTTCCTCTTTCTTTTCAGAAATGGCCCAGCTGAATAGCTATGACAGCCCAGACACTCCTGAGACAGATGATTCAGTCGAGGTAAAGCTCACTCAGTCTGTCTAGTGCCTTTTTTTCCTCTGGAAAGAAGTAGTCTACAGTAAAGAATTAATTATAATGCAGAGTAATTTTAATTTGAAAAAAAAGTACTGACATTTAAAAGTGCACTTACAAAGTATACACTCATAAAAATTTGGAAATCTATACTGTGGTGGTGAAATGCTTAAAAGTTACAAACAGGCATTCTCATCAAGTTTTGTTGATTTTCGGGGGTTTTTTTAAGGGTTGCAAACAAAAATAATCTGGAGAAATTCTTTATATCTGTATTTGTAAAATGTGGTGGGTGTTGAAGAGAGTTGGCTTTAGGAATGGACTGCTGGAAATACTTAATTATATAACTCGCTAGGTTTCAAAAATCCTTAGTTGTTTAGTTTATTGGTATTTTTGGACTGTAATGTTGGGGAAAGGCCTGAATCTTATAGCCCACTGATTGTGCTAATAATTGCAGAGGGAAGGGTCCTACGGATACAGACAATTATCCTAAAGCTGAGAACTCCTGTGGTTTACAAATGGATTGAGGCTGGGTGAATGCTGCTTAAAGAGGAAAAGGCCAAAAAAGTGACTGGTAGAATGAAGCAATTCCTGCTCCTGATTTTTGTTTTCTTACTTTTTTCCCCAGAGCCGTGGGGCCTCTGTCCAGTCAAAGAAAACTCCATCTGAAGAAGAGTTTGAAACTATTAAGCTGATCAGTAATGGTGCTTATGGGTAAGACTTTTAGATTTTGCTTTAGGAGAAAATACTATTATTTCCCTACCCAGGGAAGGGCTATAGCAAAGTTTGGTGAATGACTGGTTTTTTTTGGGTCCAAAGCATAAATGAATTTTCCTTGAGTCTTACAGTGGTTCCACACTTGCAATGTCTTCTGCATTCTTCTGAGAGATGCCATTTCTTGCACATTCTCAGGATTTCTTAGATAATAGCTCCTCTACCTGGATGTAGTTCCTGGCAATGAAGTCCTTATATTATGCTGAACTGACATACAGCTTCCAGCTCGGGAAAATTAGTTGCCCTACATTAAGACTTTTGGAATATGATATTTGTAATCCCTCTGTGGCACAAGTTTTCTGAAGCCCTTCCTATGTGTGGTCTCAAGCCTGTTTTTCCAGTAGCTATTTCTGCCCTGTTTCTTTAGATAGGTCGGTAAGACACTTGAGATGCTTGAGATGACAAAAATATTTTCCCTAAACATGGTCTCTAGGGAAAATATTGTCACATTTTACTGTGAGATTGCTTAAGTAATAGTAAAAAAATGTAAATTCATGAGTCTGAGAAAATTATTTTGCACTCATTTCCTTAGCAAGACAATCTGTGTTTCCTTTTATGCTATCTGGTTAAGTTCTATGATTTGTTTGTTTAAAGGCGAAATGAGTGTGAGTAAAATGCTGTAGTTGCAATGTTATTGATAATTCATTGAAATAGCATCAATATTGAGGCAGAAGTAGCTTACACTGTTCCGTTCTTCCATGGAGTAATAAATATATGTGATGTGGCTGTTTGTAAGCACTTGAAATACTAAAAGAAATGCTAAAATTACACTGGGGCAAATCTACTGTGAGAAGTAATACAGTAAAAATGCTATTAGATTTTATTATCCATTGAAGAATCCAGAATGAAGTTGGTCGGTTAAAATTTTAACCGCTCATACAAGCCTATCCAGAATTTTAAAGACAGTTTTTAACTCATTGCAGTTCATAAATCCTTACCAGTGATAGTCATTAGGTTGTAACTGTAAAGCAGTGATATTCAGTAGGTCACAACAGCAAAACCTCAGCATGTGCTTGAGTGTTTTGTTAAAGTGGTGCTTAGTTAACAGCAACTCATTTTAAAAAAATTGTCTGTGGTAGAGGTGTAAGTGTATTTTTTTTGTCAGTTAAGGCGCAACAGAGCAAGTCAAAGAGGCACAGTGTTAGACAAGAAGATTTTATACGGTTTCAGCCATGTTTTTACACAGGCCCCATTATTTAAATGTAACTTAAATGTAAAAGGGGAAAGAGAGGTGGTAGTTTTGCTGTTACTCGTACCTGTCTTTACACAGGGTGTATTTTATAGTGAGCTGCTGGTGAGAAAGAATACCATGTAAATGTAATATACTCCAGAGAAAAGGAAACAAGTACCAATTCAATAAGGCAGGCAAACTGGATGAGAATTTTATTTGCAAACTGCATTATTAATGTGCAGGAATCTAATGACCTGCAAATGATAGAAATACTTTACTGAAGGAAATCCCTGGTGACAGCATTGCGTCAAATTAATTTTACGGAGCTTGGAAAGAAGTCGTGCTTATTCCATACGTTCTGGACAATTTAAGTGAAATGGTGACTGTAGTGTTGAAGAGTACATGGCGCTCTGCAGTGATGCTTAGGGAAGTTTGTGACATTTGTGTTTGAAAGATCTCCTTGTTAGTCACATGAGTGAAAATGCTGCTTAATTCAAGAAGGCAGAGTGGCTTTTGGAAGGAAGCATTATGGGGTTCCTTCTTTTCACTGAGATGGGATTTTATGGAGTCACAGATAAGTCTGTCTGGATCCATCCAAAACAGTTACCATCACTGTTTAAAAAAATAATAATAAAAGAAAACACACACACGTGTACAAACAAACGACAGAAAACCAAACCAAAAAACCAACCAAACATAACAATTTGAACTGAAAATGGAATTTTTCTCTTGGCATGTGGTTTTCTAGAGCAGTGTATTTGGTGCGACACAAGACCACCCGTCAACGTTTTGCCATGAAGAAGATCAACAAGCAGAACCTAATTCTGAGAAACCAGATCCAGCAGGCTTTTGTGGAGCGAGATATCTTGACGTTTGCTGAGAACCCCTTTGTGGTCAGCATGTTCTGCTCCTTTGAGACCAAGCGCCATCTGTGCATGGTTATGGAGTATGTGGAAGGTATGGTTGTTGTTATCTACACCTGCAAAGGGACCTTCGATAGGGTGGATGTGTAGTGTGTACGCAGTGTGTCTCCTGGTAAAGGATGATGTTTCCAAGTGCTCTATAAGACGTTTACTTTTGGGTGTAAGACTGACCAGTGCACTGCTCTGGGGCTGATAAATGGGAAGACCATCTCAAGTGTGAGCTAGTCCTTTCTTCATGGAAAGTGAGCTCAGTCAGTCCTGCAGTCGCAGGGGAGGTTGTGATGCCCTTTTAGGGAGGAATGTATGGGCTGAGCTGGAGAAATGAGTCATTCTGCCACTAGGACCGTTTAGCATGAGGAGATACTCCTTTTCTGAATCCCCGTGACTAATACAACATGATTGCAGTGGAGCCGAGGAAACTTAAAGCCACATGTAGAAAACTGCTTGGGGTCAGAAGTCAGCAGGAATATGTTTCAGTCCTCACTGGAAAGAAATCCTCCTGCTCTCCTGTGGGATGGCATAGCGAGATCCATAGCACACTTACTTGGCATTACAGTTAGAAAAAGACAGTTAAGAAACATCACTAAGCTACACAATCTTTGTTCTTTAGCAGCCTTTTTAAAAAATACAGTGCTATTTTATGCTGGGGTTTTTTGTTTGTTTTTCTTGTTCTTTGGAACATGATTTGATTTGATTTTATCACTGTATCTTATTGTAAGCAATATATTTCCACTGGTGAATAGGATTCATTTCTTTTGCCTGGCTTGCTTGGTTGAACGTTTGAGAAATAAGCCTGAAGTTAGTGTATCAGTGCTTTTTCAGATGAATTGCTGGAATGAAAACAGATGTACTGACCTAACAAATTTTTATATTAATTCCTATTTGCAAGCAGAGTTGAGGGTCGAATGAAATGTGTGACCAGTATTCCTTCAGAAGCTTGAATCAGGGGCCTACAGACTTATTTTCATGACTGCCACTGTGTTCAAAGGCATAGCTGCCTCTCCATGTGTAGGGAGAGCCAGTTAGTAGTTGTAGGAGTGTTTACTTACTATTTTAAGAAATGTATATATCAGAAGTGGTACGTGTCCCAGCGGTGGAAATTAAAGAGATTTATAGAGGCCAATCAGTAATGAACTGCCCTTTCTTCAAGGCTTGCTTATGGTTTGGAAATGGCATCTGTGGAGTTCTTGAGCAAGCATGTCCAACATATAGGGATCTCAATTTTCTTAAGATTTTTTTTTTATATTTTTTTGAAGCTCAAGATGGAGTGTAGACAGCACTTTAGAATTCAGGCTAACAGGGTTGAGAGAGACAGCCTTTAGGAAACTTACTCTAATCTAGTATTGTAGATCCATAGCTGTTCTTTCTTACTGATATTTGCCATTTCACTGTGCTGTATTTGCAACTTTTTTTGTAGGAGGTGACTGTGCTACACTTCTCAAGAACATTGGTGCCCTACCTGTTGATATGGCGAGGATGTATTTTGCAGAGACTGTTCTGGCATTGGAGTACCTACACAATTATGGGATTGTCCACCGTGACCTAAAACCTGATAAGTAAGTTTTTAGCTCTTCAGAAGACGAAAGGAGAGAGACGGTTCTTCAGGGTCTTTTTCTATAGGCAAGAGGACATGGGGGCTAGAGACAGTAGAGGTCTTCAGTAGTATCTGGCATGTAGGAGATTTGATGGAGTCTCTTGCTACAAATGTAGACCCAGATAGACACTGAGAAAGGATGGGAAGAACATCTTCAGATGTTATCTCAAAGCTGTTGCTGCACTGCTGAAAGGTCATCTGATTTCTAGTTGCCTTAGCTGCTCCATAATATTCAGTTGCAAAGGAGATTCCTTCCAGGTGCTTGACAGCATTTTTTGTGTTTTTCTTTTTTAAGCTGCTTTTGGAAAACAATTGAATGTTGGATTATTTTGCTGCTTCTCTTTCTTCTAGTCTCCTGATAACTTCCATGGGCCACATTAAACTAACAGACTTTGGATTGTCTAAAATTGGGTTAATGAGCCTTACAACTAATCTTTATGAAGGACACATTGAGAAGGATACCAGGGAATTCCTTGACAAGCAGGTAAACTGAAAAATTTTGTCTGTTGATGTGGGATCACATGCAGGATTCTGTCTCAGGATGGGATCAGAGTTTGTAGCACTCCCTCTCTATCTCGATGCTGTGTGTGGTAGAACGGGAGAAAAAAGTACAAGTCCATTCTCATGTTTGTGCATAAACTGGTATTGTTTGTTATTTCAGCTTCTTGTTTTGGAGTGATGCACTTCAGCTCTTAGTGTAGGATACTGGAAGCGTGGCCCAGGCAGCAGTGCAGGTGTGAACAGAAGTTGGTTTAGGGATTTAACACAGCTTTTGCTTGAAGGTTGTTCCACAGTCTCCCCCTTCTGGTGCTTAGAAAGTTCATGGCAAGTTCCTATATGTTTTGTCTTGCAATTTTGTCTGGTGGCTTAAACATTGATTTTTACCCCCATGATATTTACTAAGGGTCATTTTTCTCCTAGGCCTTCATTTTGCTTGGCTTAACCAGCTAAGTTCTTCTAGATAACAAGGTAGATTTTCCTTTGATGAGTGCATAGCTCTTCCATGCACCTCTTTCAGCATGAGTTTATATTTCCTGGGCACAGTTGACAGGAACTGTACTGTTCTGGATGCAGGCTCACGAGTGCCTTGTATTAAAGAACACAGCTTTTTTCTGAAAATACCTGGGATTGCAGCTGAATTTTATTTTTTCACTTTGCCAAGTGTTAATTCATAATCATCCTGGGGTATTGTCTTCCTTTGCTTCCAAGTAATGATGTTTTTTCTAACAGGAACTCTCCTTGGTCACTGGGTCATGGTCTTGCACTTGCAGTGCTACATGTTTTACAACTATTTTGTTATTGTTACTGCTTCTAAGCCTGAGGCAACTTGGATCTTCCAGTGTGATTTCCTTAGCCATTGTCTGTGCCAGCTGTACCTCCCAGGTTTAAATGCTGAAGTGTGTAATCAAACTGTGCTGCTAATGCTGCATCTGTGAAACTAAATACTGCTAGGGCAGAGATGTGAGAGATTTGTCATAACTCGGTTCCTGGTAACTCCACCTGTGCCAGTAGACATCCAGCAAACAGACAGACCTATACACGCAGAATATACGTATGCTTTACTATACGTGGATATAAGAACTACTTAGCTGGCGTGTCCACACTAGGAACATTTCATGGTATGTGATATCATTTCTCTGCAGGTAACGTGTTCCTCAAATATAGACTCTTGCTCCATGAAGTAGTTCACAGCAATAAGTACTTAGTAGCAAAATGTTAATAACTTCTTGTAAAGTTCTGAGGGGGGAAACAAAGAAAAGACAAAAATAAGCTTTGATGTGAATTTGGCAATTTTTAAAGTTTATTGCTTTCTTGTGTGTTTCTCTTGAGGTCTGTGGGACTCCGGAATACATTGCACCAGAAGTGATCCTGCGCCAGGGCTATGGGAAGCCCGTGGACTGGTGGGCCATGGGAGTTATCTTGTATGAATTTCTAGTCGGCTGCGTTCCTTTCTTTGGGGACACACCTGAAGAGCTGTTTGGACAAGTGATCAGTGGTATGTTTCTGTTCTGACTCTGAAGGGGTTTCAGAGTGTGCTGTGAAGTAAAACCTTGAAAACATCGAGGATCTACAGTTTAGTCAGGAAGGACTAGGTGTAAAATAATGGGGTTTCATTTTAAAATATTTATCTTTCTATGTCAAACTAGCATCCATCTGATTCCAGCTATCAAAAGTTGTTGAGTTGTTTAACATCTTGCTAGATAGTTCTGTCACTGTGCATGGTGTGGGAGTCATGAAAATCCATGTGGGATTGGGGAAAAATATTTGGGGATTTTTCTGTTCTGTCTCTTAACTTAAAATGATGGAGAACATGAAAGGAGCAGCCACCAACTGGTCTAATTCAGTCTAACTTTGGTTATTGAGTCTGTAGGTGCAAGTGTCAGTCAGTTAGTAATTGTTGTATAAATGAAATAAATACGAAATTCTAGGCAAAACGCATTGAAGCTGTTGTACTCGGTACCTTCACATCTTGTGGCTTTCCAAACCTATCTCCTGCTTGGAGTTGGACGAATGATTGCTTTGTGTTCTCCCAGTGAATATGCCAGTGAAAACATTTCCTATTGGGAATGCTTTCTGAAACAGTAAATTTTTAACACACTTAGCAAATGTTCTTTGTGAAAAGAAGATTTCAGCAAAGAACTGAATGTGGTGCATGAAATCATTACCTGTGAATTGTTCTCTCTGTTTCCAGTATAACAAGTGTGGAATGTGCAGGCACGAGATACAGCTGCAGTATTGTCAGTGTCATTGTTTATGGACTGTCACAGAAGTCCCATTTCATACTTTATTAATAGAGTTCTTAATGCTTTTTTTTTTTTTCTCCACAAGCACCGCTTGGATTGACAGCAGCTTTAGCTGACGCTGAATTTTATGCATTTTGGAAATGTCAATGCTTGAATTATATTAAGTATGCAAGCTGCTGAATTCAAGATATTCACAATTCTAGGGCAGTTCTGAACGCTGCGTTTTATGGTATAGGAAAGTGAATGGTTATTCAAATTGGTTGTGAAGCTGGTAGAAAATGTCAAGTCTCTTTTTGTCCCCAGATGAAATTGCCTGGCCAGAAGGTGATGATGCACTGCCACCAGATGCACAGGACCTCATTTCTAAGCTTCTCCGCCAAAATCCTCTGGAAAGAATGGGAACAGGTAGGAACCTCGTGCATAGAGAAATACTGGCCAGAGGCAGGAAAAGAAGCTGCTTGCCAATGATACACACCCACCCATGTTGAAAGATGCCCATCTAGATCTGGGAAGCAGTTTATACTAGGTCCAGTGAATCTTGTGTGATGAAGCTCTGAGGTGTAGATGGTATGAGTCAGATATTACTGTCGTGTTTGGGAAACAAGAAAGGGACACTGTCAGCTTGGCTGCATAACTTCTCAAATTTGTGCTGTTCCATTAAAGTCTTGAGCATTGTGTCTCCATCTGAGCAGTGTATAATCAGATTTCTTTGAAGTAGTCTCATTGACTAGGGGCTTAATCCCCTATATGGATGTGAACTCCTGGGTGTAATAAAATAAACGAAAATTTTCCCCTTCCTAGAGTACAGCCTGTACTGTAGAGTTCTTCAAACATACAACAAAGTCTGATAATCTCTTTGGCAAAGTCAATCTTTCTGTATTATAATGTCAGATTTAAAGTTTTACAAGCCAACACTTCTCATTTCCTGATAGTAAATAACCGTAAATAAACTGTAGCTACACTCTTGTTTTAAAACAATTTGTTCAGCACTGCAGCTTCACAGCACAGTTGGTCTGTTTCACTGATTCAATTAGCTTGAATTAATTTTGGATTTTCAATTGGATACTGCACTTTAAGGATAAAAGAAAACCTCATTTATATAGACATTCAAAAAGGCACACGTATTCAGCAGACTTAACGCATGTACACACAAGGGTGATGAACAGATCATGAATTAATAATACTACCAGATGGATTTTCACATGTTCTTCTTTACTTCAAATCCATGTACTTGAAAGATGTCGCTGTCATGGAAAAGACATAGAGTTTCTTGCCTTATAAAATGAGTTGATGGACTGACTTTTCATTTCTTATATACCTGTAATGCTGAGACTGCTGTTCCACTTGGCACCTTGTAGTGCCACTGGCGCTCAGCAAACCTTTTATCTCTTTTCCTCTGCTATTCTCTTTTTTAAAAAGACAGAAGAATCTTTATGAATATTAATTTTATTTGAAAAAAAAATGCATGTACTAGTAGATAGATAATCCTTACTTTTTCCTTCTGGGTACCCAAGCTTCTGAGGCTAATGACAGTAGAAACTAATTCAGGAAAAAATGTGAGCCCCTGCCTTGTTTTAAGCACATGAATGAGTTTATTCCTGACAGTGGAGCTGCTCACATGCTAAGAACCTTTCCGAGTTTGCTCTCTTTATTCAGCTGTGAACAAGATGGTACTTAGAGTTTGGAAATTTTAAATTAAGTTGTTAATTAGTTCTTAATCTTGCAACTTGCTGTGGAATTTAACAGCAGATGCTGCCTTCCAGCCCATTTAGTCATGTGCTGTCATTAAACAGGAAGAGGAGGTGGCGAGGACAAAATCGTGTTTCGTTTTATCCTGCATCACCACTTCAGTAAAAGGATAAGTTGTGTCTCAGAATTCCTGGAAAATGTGTGGCTAAAATGTACTTGGGTACGTTCTTAGGCTCTTGATATTTTTAGGGTTTGTTTTTCTTGTTATGCAAAATCTGAAAGAAATAATCTTCAATAAAAGGTGCTTATTTCAGGTAGCGCCTTTGAAGTGAAACAGCATCGGTTCTTTAAAGATTTGGACTGGAATGGATTGCTTCGGCAGAAAGCTGAATTCATCCCACAGTTGGAATCTGAGGATGACACGAGCTACTTTGACAGTAAGACTGAAGATTCAGCCTAAATTGCATCATACTTCTTGTGCTTATTTCATTTATGAAATTGTTGGAGATAAGCCATTGTTAGGAACGGAAAAAAACACTTGATGGAGATGGCTTTTAAAAGTTTCTGTTGAATGCCAAGTAAGATTTCTTTGAAAGCAAGTTGATTTTCAGTGAAAATAGGTTGCTGCTAAAGTCAATTGGCCTTTCACTGGTGCCTGTGGTCGTGCCAGCCGTGGCCCTGCAGTGAGAGGTGCTGCGGTTGTTAGGCTGCATTTATTACAGTACTTCCAAAGCATTTGGTGAACCCAGCTTCCTTGAGTTTTTGAGTAATATTGTCTTTCCTCAGTGACTGTTTCCAACCAAACCCTAAACCTTGAAGACAAGTATGTAGGGAAAATTCTTTAGAGATTTTGAGTAATTTGAAGTATTTTCACTGCAAGTTTATCATCCTATTTTTGTATTATGAACTCTAATGAGCTATGAAGTGAAGTGCCTGTCTGGTATATATAAATGTCTGGGAACTGCCGTGGTATCAATGCTATGTAAGATTTCAGATAAGCACCAGACAGAGTTGGTGCTCTTGGGAGAGAAGGGAGGAGCGTCATGTGAGGGATTCAGAGATCTCTGTCCCCAGAGCCTCTGCTCCCTAGCTTTTCTCAGTTGACATGGGGAGCTGAGCAAGTGGGAAGAGCTTGGGCTTATCACTGGTTGGGGGGCTCTTTCCCTGACTCCAGCTGCAGCACAGGATGATACTGGGCTATTTCAGTTCACTGAGCTATAGAGATTTCTGCCCTGCTTCTATGGAATCTCTTCCATCCTTCTCCCAGGGCCATAGGACTTGCTGATTCCATACGAAGCACATTTTTGCTGTGCTCCCATGCTTTGCTCAGGGTGAAGGGAGGGAGAGAGCAGCCTGCCTCCAGCCCCTCGGCTGCTGTGCTACAAAAGCAGCGTTCCTATTTAGATAGTGCTCTTCCAGTTTGGGGAAGAGGTTTTTAGGTTAGGGGTTGGATGGAGAGGTAGAATGGCGAGAAATAAAGAAATCTCCACATACTTGCTGCAGAGAGCAATCTGAGTGCAATCTGTGCAGAGGGGGCAGAGATGTGTTTTTCACATAGTGAGGTAGTACCAGTACAACACAGATGTAGAAACTGAGGTGGTGGTATGTTTCCCCAGTAACTGGGCTTACAGATGTTGAACTTGAGCTCTGGTCACAGAACTGGTCAGCGACAGGGAGAGTCGCAGCACAGCAGCCATGAGCTGCTTTTGTCTTGTTGGGTAAAAACACCACGTTATGGCGAGTGGTGCAAATCTCTGGGTCTGTCAAGCAGGAGTGATGGCAAACTCCCCACGTGCCCAGGCATGCTCAGCAGGTTAGCGGGGTGACTTTGATGTGAGTCCTTTATAAAGGCTGGAATTCTCATGTCAGAAAATGTCTCACATAGACAGTGATAAGAGTTGGCATTGCTGTTATAAACGCTAATGCAGAACATTTTGAATTTATAGAAGTAGCTTTCTGGCTGATACAGTGCAGCAAATTTGGCTCAGTGGAGCTATCAGCTTTCTGTAGCCAAACTTATTAACACCCACCCCAGAAAATCCAATGTGGCTGGCTTAGAAATCCAGTGCTGCAAATCTCAAAGCACAAAATCTCTTTGGAGGCAGTTTAGATTTTTGCATTAAAAAATAGCTTTGCGTATTGGCTGCTTGCCCATTTTCTTTCACAAAATGAAATTATTTTTCTAGTTGTAGGAGGGAGAAGGGGAAATATTTCGGGAAGGTAAATATTGTTATTTTTAAAGAAGGCTTGTATGTATGTATGCAGGACAGACTTTGTACAATCATAAAGATGTTTATTGGAAACTGAGACAGTGAGTTATTTCTGTGTTTCCTTCAATACGATTGTTTCCTGTGGGGAAGAAATATCTCTACCATGAAGGATCTGCAGGATTAGATACCTGCTGAGTATCAGCTGCTTTCAGAATATAATATAGCCGATGATATAACATAAATTCAGTAGGAAAGAGGTATTCTTCACTGCTTATTGTACAGGATGAGCAAAACTGGCTGAGTATGTTTCATTATTAAGGAAAATATCCTGCATGGTTCTTTGTAAGTAGACAAGTAGGAATGCTTGAGGTGTGAGAGTTATCAACACTCCCGGCACTGATGAAATGTGCCACATCTTGTTCCCAGCCCGTTCAGAACGGTACCAACACCTGGATTCGGAAGAAGAGGAGGACACTAATGATGATGATCATGTGGAAATCCGGCAGTTTTCCTCATGCTCTCCAAGGTTCAGCAAGGTAGGAGCACGCTAGCTCATTGAAAGCAAAAAAAAAAATCTAAAGAGGAACGGCTTCATTGCTTTGTATGGGGTTGAGTTTAGTTGTGCCGCTATATGAGACTTGCATGGTGTTTAGTATTCACTGAGGTAAAGAAAAACTGGATACGTCATTTATTCTTTGATAGTTTGTGGCCTATTAGAAGGTAAGTGCCAGAATAATTGGAGAATGAGATTTTGTATTTCTTAATGTTTCAATGAAATACAGGGTACTGTGGAGATCTCTCCTACCTCTGCTGCAGTTTGATGTTTCTACTAATGACTTGGATCCTTGTCGCGGTCGGGCGCGCAGAGGTCCGACCACCTCCCAAAAAGAGAAGGGTTGAGGGTAAATTGGGATATCTCCCCACCAAGCTCGCAGGCGAATATGGAAATCAAATGAGTATTTAATAAGTTTATTACTAAATATATCCTAATAAAGCTGTATCTACTCTATAAAGACGTTACAATATGGAAGAGTGCCACACCCACTCGCTCACTCCCCGTCCCGAGAAGGTTTGGAACCAATAGAGAGGACAGGGCGAAATAAGAAGTTGATTATGTCGAAAAATAATAAGTGATGTGGTGTGTATGTGTGTGGATATCAGTTCTCTACCCTTTCCAGCGTGTGGCGACGGTCCCGTCGGGGCTGGGGCGACGACGCCCGGCCGGGAGACTTGGGCGGCTCCAGTGACGTCAGCAGCTTGCAGCTTTTCGGTGTGATCGGAGTCTCTCTCTCTCTCTCTCTCTCTCTCACGGTGGCACGGGCTGCAGCGGCTCGCAGCTGGCTCGGAGCGGCTCAGCAGGGCTNGCTTAGAGAGGGTCCAAAGCTAATTTGCTTTGAACAGAGTCATTCTGAAAGGGTCTTCCAGTAGGTAACAAGTTGGTATTAGGAAGAAGGAAGAAAATTGACTCTGACATTTTGGAATAATGGTCTAAAATCAAAGGGATCCCATGCAGTAAGAACACAGGTGAAGTTTACACCTCTGCTGTTGTTCGTTATCTCAAATACAGCCTGGGGAACAAAAGGCGAAGTGGCAATTTCAGAGAGAGAGATCTGGGCATATAGGGCGTCGTGAGTTAGATGTTTCAAATTAGTGAAGCAAAAAGGCAGTTACCATATTGGGCAAGCACAAATACTTTCTGCAGGGCAAACAAAGAAATCCTTTTCATCTGCTTAGCAGAAAGAAGGCCATAGCTGGGGTACTCTGTCCTGTTCTGGGCAATGTTCTTGAAAATAAAAGAGAGTCCAGAGGAAAGCAAAACGAGTGATCCGAGATCTACAAAATATAAAACCTAATGTGTTTCCAAATACATATCTGCCAGAAGGAAAGGAGTACATTTGCGATCCTGTTCTACACGGAACTGATAGAAAATGATGAGCACAAAGGAGGTATAGGGTAGATGGTAAGAAAAAGTTTCTGATCTTGAACAATAATTAAGCACTGGCCTGGGTTTCCTGGTGAATTTGTTAAATTTCCATCTCTGGTGGCTTTTAAGAGCTGGTTAGTGAAACATCTGTCAGGTGTTACAAGAGAGCTGGTTCAGCTTTGAGGTGGGGAAATAGACAGGAAGCCCTGAGGAGGTCCCCTCTAGCCCCACTTTCTGGATTCAGGTCTGGGCAGGTGTCTCATTCTTACTCAGGTGATCCGAAATAAAAAGTTGGAATTCCAGACATTTTGAAGTAGTACCGCACCACTGCTAACTTGGATAAAATAAAATATGTTTTGGGAGGGGCAGAGGGGAAAAGAAATGCGGTTTTGAGGTCAGCTCGATTTGTGAATTGTATTTCCCTCTTAATGAGATGGGAGCGGGAATTTTACGTAGGGCTGCTGAAAGACTTTTCAGTTTCTCATGACAGTTCCTCCAGATTTCCACTATTGGAGTCAGCACCAGTTTGTTCTTTGTCTTCAGCCAGGCTATGGTGGTTTAAGTAACAGTTACCATTAATTTTATTGAGTTGCTCCTGATTTGCATCACCAAAAGTATGTTTAAAATTGGACCTAAGGATTAGTTGGGGTTTTGAAAAAGTTCTCATGAGTACATAAGGGCTTCTTTTTTCTGCCTTTTCTCTCTCTTTAGACTGAAGCTTTTCTCTAGTGTTCAGTGTTTTTGCCACAAAGGAAAAAAAGTTCACTTTTAATGAATTTATTTTAAGACCTGGAAAATTATACAGCATTTGTAATGTGGGAGGCATAAAAGGCTCATTATGTTTTGAAATTCTTGTCTGACAATTCAGCCATATGATTTATTAATAGTTATCTTGTTGATGCTCTGAATTTTTAATAACATTATTTTCATTAATCTCTTCTTATGTAAATTAGGTCCACAGTCAAGTGTAGTTTTAAAAGGATGGATTTTTTTTTGCTTAATCATTTAATTATTTAAAGAGGGCTGTAAAGCCAAGAAAGGCACTTTCATTAAGCTGTCAGCATTATAGTAGATTCCTTGAGGAGGGCAGGACTTTTTTGTTCTGAAATAAGCTTGGGGCAATGCTGATAGACTGATAATAATGAAATTGGGTCATGAGCGTGCTGCCTATCACTGAATTGAATTTGTGTAGTAAGATTTTGAGATCCAGATGCCAGCCTTCAAGACTTGTGGAGCCTGCTTTAGCAATATCTCCTCTTAGATTTTAGAACTGTTAAAAAACAAAAATAAAGTCGTTTCAAGAAGTCTTAGTACTTCTGTGGTGTGCTGGACTGTTTTCAGCAGAGAGGTGTTGGGTGCTATTGTAGAAAAGTATGTTTAATGTTTCTGAAGCTTGCCTTTTTCCTTTCCTCCCTGGCACACTTTGAGCATGTCACATCTGCATGATGTCAAAGAACATTGCCAAGTTCATGCTTTCAGGGAATATCTTCCATTTTGAGAAGAGATTATGCCCCTTGATCAGAAAAGGCCATGTAGGTTTGTTTGCTATGTACAGAAGGATCTTCTGCTATATGCAGGTGTACAGCAGCATGGAACGTCTTTCCATCCATGAAGAGAGGAAGACTCCACCGCCAACTAAACGGAGCCTGAGTGAAGAAAAAGATGACCGACTGGACAGCCTTGGTGGCTTGAAGAGCCGAGACCGCAGCTGGGTGATTGGGTCTCCTGAAATGTAAGTTCTGTAGTTTCTCATAGCATCTGAGAAAGAACAATCTGTGCCAAAACTTCCTATGCTTAGTGTTAAGTCAGGAATGCTTCATGTGATGTATTTCCATCACTGAAGCCTGGAATAAATAGCTGAAAACAAATGTGTAGAAGTGATTTGGTCCCTAAATGTATCTAGTCAAGTACTAACATCTACTAAATTGGTAGCAAATACTTAAAATGAATTTAAAGGGATTATAACCTAAATAAAGCGTTAATTTCTGGAAAGACTAGCTACAGCGGAGATGTACCAACAGCAGTTTTTTCTTAAACATCAAACAAAGTCTGATGTTGACAGACTTTTACCATTTGTCACAAGTTAGAGGAACCATTAGGAATGTCCAAAGTTTCTAAAGTTCAGAATATGCAAATAAACCTTGTATTCTAATAAAGCATGTCAGTAAAATATACGAATACTCATTACTTGGATGCTCACCATGTTTCTCACATTACTGAAATAATTGTCAAACTTTCCTTAAAAAAGTGATATCTTTCATTTTGTGCAACTTCTGTAAAGCTTCCACACTAACATTTGTCATTAGATAGATCATAAAATGTGGTTGTGATCTAGACTGCATGACTCCTTTAAAAAACCAAACCATTTTAGAGATTACATTCTTAACTGATGTGCACTTGCATCAGGCCTTCCTGGCTTCAAGTTCACAGCAACTTTGAAAGAAAAATTCATCTAATTCCCAAAGGAACGTGGATGATGATTTACATTTTGTAATTGTGATTTTAATAATACTTAATATCATAGTAATTGTACAGTATTTTCCTTTGGTTTATTCCTTCCTTTTTTAGAAGCTTAACCATGGAATGTATTGGAAATCTAATCTCAGATGATGCCCCAAACCTTTGCTAGTTTAAGTCCTAATGATGTAGCTCAGTCTCCTAACCGCACCTTAAGCTGGATTCAGATGTGTGAGTTGGGTCCGTGAGCTATTTTCACCTTTGAAAGTTCATTATCCCCCTAACTTAATTGAGGGGCTCTGTCTTGGCTTTTCTCTTAGACTGCGTAAACGCTTGTCTATGTCTGAATCCTCACACACGGAGAGTGACTCCAGCCCACCCTTGACGGTCCGCCGACGCTGCTCGGGGCTTCTCGATATGCCCCGTTTTGCCATCTCTGCTGAGGATGAGGGAACTGTTCTCAAAAGGCCACAGTCCGAGGGGATGCTCTTATCTGCTGTGCAGTCGCGGGAGGGGCTGCCGGTCCCCATTCCAGAACAGCCTGTGGAGCAAGAGCTGCAGCTGGAAGGTGATGCTGGACCCACCACCACCTCCTCCACGGCTGTCAGCAGCACCTCAACGCTGACAGGTACGTGCTCAGTGTGCTCAGTGTGATGTGTAACTCGTCCCTAAGAAAACAATGTTAGCTTGCAGATGGTGGATTTGGATGTTGGGTGATCTGAATGTCTCATGCTAAGTGGGTATTTTAGTATAGTTATGTGGCTGTGCTTGCCTTTGCAATAAGGTCAGTGGTTTAATTTCTTCAAAATTACATCTCATATTTCAGTCCTGTCACTTCACATTGATTAAGGTCTTCTCATGCTTGAGACCCATATGATCTATGCCTAGATACAACCACTGGGTGCCTACCTGAGGCAGCCTTAGCCAGAGCTCCCCTGCTGAGTTGGAACTTGAGAAATGGCTGTCAGCCATACTAACAGACCCCTGGTTCCTGTGGTTTTATTTATCCAAAACATTTGGAGTAGAGACTTGAAATTTACTGGGGGAGTGGAGTTTGTGCCAGGGATGTGCTACTTACTGTCTCAGCCAAGTATCCCAAAATTTAGCCAAGTTGTAGAATTTAAAAAGTGCAGCTTAAGTTTAGTAGAGTGGGTCTTAAAAGTCAATGTTTGGCTTCTCAGAAACTTTGACCGTCCTGGGGCCTTTCTGTGGTACTGGGCTGAGCTGGACCTTCCCTGAGGTGATGCCCTGGGCTGCTGCAGTGTCCCCAGCATCGGCCCCTTTCAGGACACTGGGACGGCAGAGGGTGAAGCTGCCTGTTTCTGAGAACAGAGTTGGCCAGAGCTGGGAGCTGGTGGGAAGTAGTAAGGAGTTAAAAAATGAACTTTGGACCAATGGAAGAGAGTGGGGAAGTTGAATTAAAGGTTGGCAAGATAATACTTGAGAAGGAAGGCATATTTAGAGGAAGAAATAGATTATAGTATTGAAGAACAAGAACTAACTGGGTAAGAAAATAAGAAACAAGTTGCTGAGAGAAGCTGGGAGGAAGCAAGCAAAGCAATTAAGGATGAATTGAGGATGGAAAAGAGAGGAAAGGGATACTGAGCTGACAGAGTGGCAGTACCTTAGTTTCTCAATTTCATACTAAAGCCTAGAAACATGGTATTAAAAGTTTCAAGAACATCTTCATTGCAAATGTGAGTATCTGCAAGTTGACATAGGCAAAAATGAAGCTTCCCTGGGCAGCCTGCTTCCCTGAGCCTGATGCATTAGAGCAGCCTTTAATCCAGCACGTGGGATTCAGGGATACCATTGCTTCAGTGTCCCCAGCCTACAGAGTTATATCAGAGGCAGGGAACTGCAAGAAAGGGATTTAATTTCTGTCACTGTCTCAGAGAGCTCCTCTAATGTGTATTGCAGTCTTTTCATACGCAGCCTCTGATTCTGGGTTCCTCATTGTCTGGGAGCTTTATTTGAAACTCTGTGGCTGTTAAATGTTGAACAGGCATTTGCTACTGAGGTCTATGGGAATGGTGCTTTGAATTTTTATTTTCTTGGTACTTCCTGCTTTACTTAGTATGCAGAGTGGTGGTGCCCACTTAAATAACAATGATCAATGTTTTGTTCTGTCCTCATTGTTCAAAATGTGGCCCTTAGGCTTTATTTATTGCACGCTGCTTAAAATGTGCTTTTGAAGACAGAATGATTAATTTCCCTTGTGGACTTGCTGTGATGCTCACCACTTTCATTTCTAAGCACCTTGTAAATTCTAATTAATGTATTTTCACAGTGCCCCTTTAAGGTATCAGATGGGGAACTGAGACACCAAGCTGGAGTACATGTCTCCCAACCCCCAGCATCTGCTATGGTTACGTGGCCAGTCTGATTTTCAAGATTACTTTGCATTTTATATATAATTATAGTGTATTAAGTAATCCAAGACTAAATTGCAACAGTGCGCAGAAGGGGGCAAATTAAGGTTGTCTTTGCAACCCCCTTTTTCACTTTTCCTGATTTTAGTACCTTAGTATTCTCTTAAAGTGGATTTTTTTTTTTTTATGTGCAACTCCAGTAGAACCTGGCTCTTCTATTACAGGCAATTTTAACTTAAAGATTGACAGTTCTTGCTGGTTGTAAAAATGGAGCACTTTCCATAAACCTGTTTGCATCTGTGAACGATCCCATTGAAACGGCTTGCCCGCAGAACTGCACCGCAGCTTAAGGATTCGTGTAACTGCTACTGAGCAACGTGGTTTCATTAGTGAGCTTTTCTGACAGAATAGAAGCCACTAATTTTCTGTTTTCAGAATAACACCATTTCTGTAAATAAAAATTCAAGCCGTGGGGTTTCTTCTTAGGAAAATTTACTCTTGGACTTCATGTAAACATGACTTTGATTTAATGTATTTTGCCTGTAGGGGAATAAACTGTTAGGAATTCCCTGTGGTTCTAATCTGTTTTAATTTAAACTGTAGCTGGGAGCACTGCAGATTTCTCTGATCCACGAGCTCGCAGTAATAGCAATGAAGGCCCAGACTTTACCACTCCAAAAGCCATCAGCGATTTGGCAGTGCGGCGGGCACGACACAGGTTGCTCTCTGGGGAATCAGGGGAGAAACGTACCTCAAGACCTGTCAATAAAGTGATTAAATCGGCATCCGCTACTGCCTTGTCTCTCCTGATTCCCTCAGGTAAGAAATGCCTCTGGTGAGGCATTGTCAGAATCTGCAAGCACTAAACAAAAGGTCTGCAGACAGATCCTCCCCTTCGCTCTCCTGGAATTATGCCCTTGCTGGCAGGAGGGGGGAGATCTGACTTTTACAGTCAGTTTAATATTTACTACTCGACAGGGTAATGAATCCTGCTTTGCCACAGGCAGGAGCGTTGTATGTGGGGGCTGACTGCAGCTTCTGCAAATGGCAGCTGGGCCTTATTCTTTCCCTACTTTTGTTTCTCTTGGCTCCTAGCTGGTCTCTAGACAGTGGTGCAGCAGGGAGGTATAGAGACACGGAACGATTTTAACCCTCAAGGTACTATTTTTGGGGGTCATATCCTAACTACAGCACTGTTTGGGAACTGAATGTGTCTCGTGTGCTCGTGCACCAGGTAGTTTCTGTAACTCCAGGTAACTTGGTTGAGATTGAGTTCCTTAGAGTTCAATGGTTTAAGTAACTCACAAAGTTAAGTCAACGCTGAATAGCAGCCTTGTTGGCACGCCTCTGTCCCCAAGCAGAGTCAGACCTTGACAATTCCTAATGCCAGGTTGTAGCTTCTGATGAACAGCCCAACCATACCGAGCTATGATAGACTGGTGCAGCAGGAGGCTCTCCCCACAAGGACTTTGTCCCGCCTTCCAGAGGATAAGCCCATGCTGTATTTCCAGGTCTGTACCTGTTCCTGCTTAGATGGGAGCAGGAAATTGCAGCTGGGCCACCAGTGCCAACCCAGCAGAACCTGCCGGCAGAGCAATGCCTGCCTGTCCCTCTTGGCCAAAGAGCTGGACGCAGGTATGAGACTGCTTCTTGGCATTCCACTTCATGGTGATGCACTTGCATTTCTTGTGGTTTGGGCATTAGATGCTTTTCAAACTACAAGTTCCCTCATGAAAATATGTAAAATGTGTGTTTAATCACCTAGCAAAAAGTTCCTCCAGAGCTATGCTCACCTGCCAGGTAAATATGTGCTGGGCGATTCAGCAGGTGTATCTTAGTGGATTAGGGATTACCTTTTACAGCTGCATTTGATATTCCTGCTCCTTGGGTTTATTTTACTGATGTTGACCAACTTCACTTTAAAGTGAGAGTTCTGTATTTGCTGTGTATTTTTAAAAGTAGATGTTGTTCCATTAGCAGGAAGAGTCAGACATTTTAGCTGATAGTCCAGCCCTCAGCTGTTTGTTTGGGATACATGCTCTAAAATACACTTGTGATGATGTATTTCAGTAGCAAAGTCCCTGCAGGAGCTAATCTTTTTAGAGTTAAATACTTTTTGGCCCTGTGAATTTAAAACACTACCAAAACTACCTAGATGCAGTTGTTGTCTGATTGCCTACTGATTTTTTTGTGGTAATACTAACTGATTTTGATTTATCCCAGCACCAACATGTAACTTGCACCAATATCTAGAGACTATCTGATGTTTTGGAGGAGGGTAATATATCATAACTTTGAGATGGGGTGTTCCAGGGCTGTGCCTAGAGCAAATACTTACCATGGATTGTAAATCCCTGAAAAAATAGTAGTAAACACTGTGACCCAACCATAATCCTAGGCAAGCAGTGTTGCTGTATTAAGTACACATCTCCAAATGTGCCTTTTGGAAACTGCTGATTTTTGTATTTCGAAGCATGAATTAGTTGAAGCTGCAGGCAAACCCAGCTCTGGTGAAAACCACCAGCTTAAAGAGCATCGGCAGAGATTATTTCGTAGCTGTTCTCTAACAAGAATTTTCTCTCTTTTGGAGGCCTGGTTTCCTAATTTTTTGCCCACCTTTGTGTCATCACTGTAGATCACCACACGTGTTCTCCATTGGCCAGTCCAATGTCACCTCATTCTCTATCCTCCAACCCATCTTCGAGGGACTCCTCACCCAGCCGCGACTTTTCTCCTGCTATCGCAAACCTGAAACCACCAATCATCATCCATCGGGCTGGAAAGAAATATGGTTTCACTCTCCGTGCCATTCGCGTCTATATGGGTGACAGTGATATCTACACTGTGCATCACATGGTCTGGGTATGTCTCTGCTTTTCTAAAAAGAGTACCCTTGGGGCCAGAAATGCATTTAGTCAGGGTTGTGGGATTTAGCTTTATAAATTGTGTTTTGCCACCCTGTTTTCTTTCTCTTTATTTGGACCCAAAGTTATCCTTTTGGGGTGGGGGAAACCCTTTAAAAATAAATAAGTGAATAACAGTACTTTGGGTTTTACCTGTAGCAGTTTTCAAGCCCATCACAGAACCACAGTAACCTTTCTTTCCTTCTTTCTTCCCTGGTTACATTAATCCACCTTCTTTCACCTGTAGCACATACTTTAAAGCATGTTTCTGTGTACATACCCTCTTTCTTTTTATGGAGGTTGTTGCATGAAGGCCGGTCATAGCTGATTTCTTCAGACCTGTGTGAGCGATTGTAGCCTGCTTCTGATCAGTTCAGTCTGCTTGGGTTTTGGAAGCAGTCGCTTGGAGTTGATTACAAGCCTTAAAGCATCACTGCTGCTATGCTTGATTGCCTAGGGATTTAGCTCTTGGCTTAGTTGTGTGCTATGCTAAAAGGTCTGGTTTCCATGTCTGCATCTCTTCTTTCCCATTACTTCTGGTACTTGATCCCTGTGTTCCTTTATTGTCAATGTATATGACTTCTAGGAATGATCTGTTCCCCGAAGCAGCCTGTAGCTGGGAAGAATGGGGTCAGGGTAAAGGTGGTTCATTCTTTTCCTCATATCTCTGCGTTCATTAGGCAATTTGGACTTCATATGCTTCGGTCATTATTTAACACTCGTTCTTGCCTAGAAAAACAATCTGAAGCTGCATTTCTCCCTTGTTCCTCTCTGCTTTCCTTGAAAAATGCTGAGCTTACTGAGATACTGATTTTTATCAGTATCTTTTATCTTTTTTCCTTTCTGGCTAGAGAGAGTGTTGCAGTATTCTCAAGTGTGTGTGTCTCTTCACTGTAAAGGAGGCTTACCTTTCTGAACGGTGAAGGGGAAGGGCAGTGTGTTCATGGGGGAAAAGGTCTAATGTTGGATAGGTTAGTAAAGGCTGGAGAGTGGAAAAAGAAACTCTTTTTGGGATGGGACACAGTATTATAAGCACCTTAAACACCTGGCACAGAGTCTTAGTTCAAAGTCTGCTGGCCACCTTGGTTTCCAGCACATACATGGAAGGCTGCTGGATTTGGGATGGCAAAGAAATTGGACAAGATTGAATGCTTGTCTGGAAATCAAATAGTATCTAGTTAACATTCCTGAGTGCTGAAAATTTTTGCAAGTTTGTTAAGCCTTTTGCTTTGGGAGGAGCTGGTCTCTTGAGCAGCAGCTTAACCATCCTGGCTGGCTGCCTTGGATCGAGAGAAGACTGGCAGGATGCTGGTGGGGGGGTGGAAGAGCGCAGATTTTTGTGCTTGGCTGTGCCAGTCAGTGGTTTCTTTCACCGTTCTTTGAAGCAGCTGATGTTGGCTGCAGCAAGAGATGAGGTGGATGGGCTTTGAGTCTGATCTGGCCAGCGATCTTGTACAATCCTCGTCTCAAATCAGTCATCCCCTTCTCGTTGCCAGCACGTGGAGGAAGGTGGTCCAGCGAACGAAGCAGGTCTGCGTGAAGGGGATCTGATAACCCATGTCAACGGGGAGCCAGTCCATGGGCTAGTGCACACAGAAGTGGTGGAGCTCATCCTGAAGGTAGGGACTCAGCACTGTTACATTTTGGAAAACATGAGCCAGCTTGTTTAAAGTGCCATAGGTATCTAATTGGCATTGTCTGAAATACAAGTATGTGCACAGCACCTGGCCCTTATTTTGCAAAAGCTCATTGCTGCAGCTTGATCCCTAAATCTCAAAAATTTCTGCATTTAATTTATGCTGAACTGAGGTATTTTGTGTGAGAAATAAGGACCCATCAGATGCATTTTTATCAGCAGTAGAGACAAAGGTTAATAAGATTTTAAGTATACCCTTCCTCAAACATCACTTACAGAAACAAATGCCTTAAAAATTTTCCAAATTACTAGTAGAAAATATTTTTGGAAATTATTTTTTGCCTTTAGGCTGTGCTAATGTTATTAGCTCTTAATACTGCTTTCTCAAGGATTATTCCTAGTGGTATTTAAAAGCAGCTTTGTAATGGTTGGTCTTAAAATTATCCAGTTAAATGTCTTGCGTTTTGATACCTCCTCTGAGCTGAATCCATTTACAAAAATAAAACCCAAAGTTTTGGACCGTTCCAAGAGAGAGAAGTATTTGAGATTGCAAATAGAGGAGCAATCAGGAATTTTATATTTTTTTTTTTTTTTTTTAGATGAGTGAGGCAAGCCATGCTCTGTGTAGCAGATTCATCATGATAGATGCCTGATATGCTCACATCTGCCATCAGTCAGAGCACTGGGAATAGGATTGGTGACAGAATATCACTTTGTTCAAGTTTCCAAGTATTACAAGTATTAAATTGAGGCAGTTGGGGTCTCAATGGGAGAGGTCAGATGCTGTGTTCTATCTGCTCTGGGAAGCTGTGCCTACCAGCTGGGGTCTGAGCTAATCATTTGTGAAAGCCTGACTAAAGAGGGCTCTCTCTCAGCAATTCCTTAATAAATGATAGGTGGAAATGCAAAGGGGGAAATGGAGTTTGACAAAGGATTACAAAATAGCAGGCAGAAATAAACTAGCAGCCTACCTGCTTAGCCTGCAGATGTGCTTCAAATAGCCACGTTTTAAGCAATGTCTCTGTGTCTTGTTTCTGACAGAGTGGAAATAAAGTGTCCATCTCCACCACGCCGTTTGAGAACACGTCCATCAAAGTTGGTCCAGCTCGAAAAGCCAGCTACAAATCCAAGATGGCTCGTAGGAACAAGAAGAGCAAAACTAAGGATGGTCAGGAAAGGTTTGTTTTGACGTTTCTCTGTTAAAATTAAATGATAACCCAGATAATGTAAGTCTTGTCAAATCAATTTGTAGATAATTTATATCAGCATGTACATCCTTTCGTTCCTTTCTTTTTGTTTCCTTTTTCTCTTTTAACTGTGCCATCCAATTGACTGAAGTATGCCAATAAAGGTAAATAAATCATTTGGGCTTGTAAACAACTTTTGAATGCTCTTCCACAGTAAAAAGAAGAGTTCTTTGTTGAGAAAGATCACTAAACAAGCATCGCTACTTCACACCAGCCGGAGTTTATCTTCACTAAACCGCTCTCTGTCTTCTGGAGAAAGTGTGCCAGGCTCTCCAACTCACAACCTGTCTCCTCGGTCACCAACACAGAGTTACAGATCCACTCCCGAGTCTGTACACTCAGGTAAAAAAAAAAAAGAAATAAAACAAAAAAATTCACACAAACAGAAAAAGAGACTTGGAGAAGATTTTTACTTATTGATTAAACTAAAATATGCAGCAGCAGGTAGTAGGTCTGTTTGTAAAGTAGAATGACAGCTGTGATGTCGGTTACCTTAGGGATGGATGTATTTTCGTTGATGGATTCATTTAAAAATGAAAATCCATACGTTGTTTTAGGAATGCATTTGCTGTACTACAGCATCCTTTCACTTTGATGCAAATGCGTACTGTAGGTTGCAATGTTTTTGTAGCAGTTTGACACATTTTCTATATTAGTTCAGAGAAGAGGAATCAAAACAGTGTGGCAGAGTCATATCTGAAAATCGAATCAGTTGATGGAATAAAGAGATTTGCATCTTGAGAATAGCAATAAAACAAATGCTTTATCTGCTTTGAGGTTCGTTTTTTTTTTCTGAAAAAACGTTCTGGTAGCAGAGCATTTCTTACTACGTTCTGTTGGTGTGTGACAATAATGTGAATTTTCCATCAGAAGCCGTGCAAGATTACCTTGTAATAGTAGTGCAGCGCTTTATGTTAACATGGAATTTTGTCATGACTTTGTGTGTCTTACTTTCTGTAACTTGTTTTAATGGCCAAATACATATTAATCTTCTTAGTCTTTTTTTTTTTTCCCCCTCTCTCTTTTAAGTTGGTGGCAATTCTTCCCAGAGCAGCTCTCCCAGTTCCAGTGTTCCCAACTCTCCAGCCAGCTCTGGACACATCCGCCCCAGCTCTCTGCATGGACTAGCACCAAAGCTTCAAAGGCAATACAGATCTCCAAGGCGTAAATCTGCAGGAAATATCCCTCTGTCACCACTAGCTCACACTCCGTCACCAACTCCACAGTCCACATCACCTCAGCGCTCCCCATCTCCTTTACCAGGACACTCAGTTGGCAGCTCCAGTATTATTCAGTCTTTTCCAGTAAAACTACACTCCTCTCCACCACTGGTGAGGCAGATTTCTCGCCCCAAAAGTGCTGAGCCCCCTAGGTCTCCTTTGCTAAAGCGAGTGCAGTCAGCTGAGAAACTGGCTGCTTCTCTGTCCTCTTCTGAGAAGAAGCTGGCTTCCTCGCGTAAGCATAGCTTGGATATCTCTCACTCTGAGTTTAAGAAGGAGATGCTACAGAGGGATCCCAGTCTCCAGAGCTTACAAGAATCTGCGAATGAAACAACAGGTGGCAAACTTGGGCTAGCAGAAAAAGGGATGTTGCAGAAGCCAGGTTCACGGAAGTTGGGTGCTATTCGACAGGACAGGGTGGAGAGGAGGGAGTCTCTGCAAAAGCAAGAGGCCATCAGAGAAGTAGATTCCTCTGAAGATGAAACAGATGATGGTTCAGAAGATAGTCAGGATGGGAGAAGGCTGGACAAGCCCCCTGACAGTGGAGACCAAGGCTCAGATTCTTTTAATGAGGATAGTAAGTTTTCATCTAAATTGGAAAGCAAGGATAGTATTGAAGATGATGCCTTTCTACCCGAAGATCCAAAAGGTACGGAAGATTTGCAGAAGGGAAATAATCAGCAAGCCAAGCCTGTTTCAGAGCCACTGCAAATCAGTGTGCACCCTTCCCCATCAGAGGTCCTCCCAAGAACTTCACCAGAAAAATTAGCTAACTCAGAAAAGCCATCCCTAAGATCAGAAACAACTGCAAAGGAACATAAATTGCCAGCAAACAAAACTTTTGAGTGTTTTGGTCCAAAAGACAAGTCTTCTGAATCAATCAAAGACCTAGGGAGAACTACAAGTACTCAAAAGCCAGTAGATCGCACAGAACATATACAGTGCCCATCTATCAAACTCCTGGGACTTGAAGACAGTGACTCTTCAGGGGCCTCCTGTGGTAAGCTTGACCTGAAAGACCCTCTGCGAACAGAAAGCAGTCAGAAAAAGCAGGATTCCAAACCTCTGCTGGTACTTTCTTCATGGTGCCCGGCAAGCGTGAGCACTCCTCTTTCGGTAAGCCCCACAGATCGCAGTGAAAAGGATCCTAAGGCGACACTTCAGCCTGCAGAACAGCACAGCACCTCATTGCTGGCTCCTGGAAGCACCAGTGAAATGTCCCAAAAAAGTCCTAGTCCTGAAAAGCAACCTAGCTTGTCCCAGGCAGAGAGTGCTTCAACCTCCAGCAAAACGAGCCCAGCGGGTCCTGTATCCTCCACGCTCCTCGTCCCTGGTGCTATTGAAAGAGCTCTCTCTGTGTCTCAGTTAGCGCCGCTAGCTCAGAGCGTGTTAGGCCCTTTGAAGCTCAGTATGTCTGGCTCTGGAGACATGGAAAAGAGAAAGGATTTCCCCAATTTGAGTGCCTCCTGTAAAGAAGAGAGAGATTCAAAACAAAAAAGGCAGGAAGCTTCACAAGCAGGAGCATGTCAAGAGAAAGCCAAACTACCTAGCACGGACGGTCTGACCACGAGGAGCAGATCCTGCACAGAGTCACTAAGCTCAGCAAAGCCCTGGGAGGCAACGTGTCCTGTGGTGGCAAAAAAGGAGGCAACTTTCTGCAGTGCTAAAACATCTGAAGTGTCGGGAGGTGGCTGCAAAATCACTCCACCAAAAGAGCTGTCTCATGCCCTTGGACAAGCAGCTCTGAGAGCCTCTCCTCTGCCAGATGGCAGCACGAGGCCCTGTAAAGAAGGGACTCTCGCGCCAGCGAAAAGCAAAGAGGTTGGAAATCAGTTAAAAACACAAGACTTTCCCCTGTCACATGATGGTGCTGTAAAGAAAACATAGCAGCATCCCTGGTACACGTGGACTGGAGCATTCTACGTTCAAATAGAGACTGCATGTTTGAATTTTGTAATATACACTAATATAATATAGAACTTGTGTACATCTATTTTTGGGAGGGTTTTTTTCATACTGTTTTTTGTGTTTTTTCATCCTTGCTATTCTATTTTTGTACACAGTAATGCTTGCTGTTTGAGGTCTCTTTAGAACAGGGTATCTTTAAAGCAGGGCTTAAGAAACAGTTTGTTGATTTTATTTTTCTTTTAATTCTTTTTTCCCTTCCAGACCTTTTATGTTACCTGAGTTTAGGGCCTGTTGTTCTCTTCCCTCTAATCCTGCATTGATTTGAGATCCCCAAAATTTTGCGTACAAAAAAGGCAGCTTACTTTAAAATCTCCACTTTTCGACCTTCTCTTTGAAATGCCATTGAAATTTAAAAAATTCAAGTATCTTCTTTGCATGTACAATCTGATGTCTTTTGACAAGGAGAAGAAAATTCTTTCTTGTCCGCAAGTTATTCTGGAACCACAAACCCTCGTCGTAAGGCCTCTTCATGACCGTGTGCGTTCACAGTCCTGTGCACGTCCTTAGAAGGTACAGAGGCAAGAGACTTGGCTGGAGGGGCTGGACAGAGAGTGATCCCTGTCTTCTCCATAAACCAATTAACAGTGTTTTTCAATGGAATTATCAGAACGAGAAATTTCCAATCTGTAAGCTGTTTTTTTTGGGGGGGGGGATTGTTTTTACTTACCCATTATAGGACACATGGCAACTTTTCCTTCTGTTTTTAAAATTTTAATGATGTTTTATCTTCCTTTCTCTGGCTTCAATTCATAACTTGCCCTGCCTCAGAATAAGTGACCCCAGGAGAGGGGTGCCTTGTAGGTTGGTTTTAAGGTAGAGAAATTTGTAGCTGCGTGTTCTCCAGTGTGTCTCAGGCAAAGTTATCTCAATTATAAATGACCTTTGGGGACTTTTCCTTCTCTTGGTGAGTCTAAATAGGTAGGGATTTTAAGGTGTTCCTTAACATTTCTGAATTGGGGCTTGGGAAACTTGCTGAGTTTTCTGAATCTGCCCTTTTTAAAAACAAAAGAAAACCTATGAAGAGTTCCGACTCCTCAAGTTCTGTGGACAAGCTGCAAGCAGACTTCAAAACACACGTGATATGTTAAGATTTCAGCTTTGATAGCTAGATCATTTCCACTGCTGAGGTCACTTTCCATTAAAAAATTACTCTGCTATTAGGTTTAGACATTGCTTTGCTTTAAGCGTGACCGACTCTGGGTAACAGTGCTCTTTGCTGAGGATTAGATCAATAATAATACACCGATAAATGTGTCGAGTGGTGATACCTATAGCACTGTAAGCCATTTCTTCATGCAATTAAAGGTTCCTCTCAATGAACACTCCCGTCATTAGTCCCAGATTGTGCTCAGCTTTTATTCTAGTCTCGTCTGAGTGTATCTCCCTGCGGATCAGCCGCAAGGTCTAGTATCCTGCTCGCTGGCTTACTCTGTTAGAAGCAGAATGACTGTGCAACAGTATTTCAAGCTAAAACCTGCCTCTGTTGGTCTGATGTCATTACACCGCTGCCTTCTTCATTGTCTTGGCTTTTTCTGAACTTGAAGTTTTGATTCGCTTCCCCTAAATGCAGATATGTTTTTATATAGGAATATGTTTTCTCCATCTCTTTCAACTTATTTTCAGCTCAACCCACAAATTACAAAAGTCTCTAAATCTCTGGAATCTCACTCTGCTTCTTCCTGTATAACCATTGTTTTCCTCCATTATATTCTTGATTTTGGCTGCTTGGATTTCATTTCTGGACCAAGTTTTGGTTTGGTTTGAGCTTGTTTTTGTTGTTGTTTTTTAACATGTTTAAATGAGTGCTTACTCCGTGTGTCTGTGTGAACATGTATGGTGTTGTTAATACACTAACCAAAGCCTCAATGCTCCCAGTTAACACGTTAATAAATGTTGCTGTGATGGTATTGAGAGCAGAGCCTGCTGTGCTGTCTCTTTGCTCTTTGTCCTGGAATTCACAGGCTACTCGTGAAACTTGATTTGCAATAATAAACTGCAGTATTTCCACTGCCTTGTCAGGGTCCTGGGTATCTCCAGCTTCTCAAAGCACTCTTGATATGCATCATTCTGTGCTGATTTGGAGCAATAGCAAGGAAGGAACAGACTTAGCAGGATCTGGTACTTCTCTGGCTGGTTTTCTCCCCGATGGGTTGATCGACAAAAAAGCTCATGAGAAACAAGGTCTGATTGGTGGTCCGGTCTATGATAAAATGGACAGGAATAGTGAAAAATTGATTCAGCATCCTGGGTCTGTGGTAATTACAAAGACAAGCCTCAAGCTTGTCTCCTGAGAGCACCTAACCTTGGCGAGATAGAAGTCTCTGTATCGGTTAAGTAGTGATCACAGAGTGAGGACGTGGTCCAGCCTGACTGTTCACTGCATGGCAGGTCCCGTTTCCTTCTCCTTGTGGTGACACAGCTTCTGTGAGTGTGCTGCATTTAAAATAACCTAAGGGGAAAACCAACTACTGCTCTTCAGAGAGAGGGCTGGGTAACCCGGCTCATCCCATGCAGGGTGGGATGGGACCTGCTGAAGGTACCAGTTGTATTAGCGACTGACTCCCTCCCTTTGCAGCTGATGGTTCCAGCGCTGAATTGCAGAGTTATCCTTTCTTATGCATAAAAAGAAGAGTGAAAATCTTGCTATGTCGCAGCTTTTGCCTGAATTGGCCAAAGAAGAGGTGAGGTATGTGTTCCATCATCTCTTTTGTAGCTGCAGTACAGAAAGTGATCAGTGCAATTTAAAGCCCCGTGTTTTTGGAAGCCAAAGCCAAACAGTGTTGCCAGGAAAGCATCCTAGTGAGGCTCTGTCTCCCCTGCTCCTGGTGAGTCCTGCAGTGTCCAAGTTCCACCTTCTGTCAAATTTATATGGTGCACCTTAGCAGAACGTTTGGGCAAAAAGACTTTCTATAAAATTTGACAACAAACCAGGTAGATACACCAAGACTTACTCCTTGCTCTGCTAAGAATTGCTTAGCTACCCTCTCAGATAAGCTTGCAGAATGTGTCAGGGAGGAACAAGACGTTGGAAAAGCTGTGTGTGAAGGGCAAGAGGGTGCTCCCCAGTGCAGGATCGGACCCGTGGTACCGAGCGAAGCATTCAGCAAGCTGAGAACTTGGCCTCCATAGATAACCTCGAGTCAGACAGAGAGGGGGTCGTGCGTGTGGTGTGCGTTTGGTGAATGAGCCGTGCATATAACCATTCAAATACGCTGCTTTCCTGCTTCATTTCTTTGTTTCCTTCTGTCGGCTTGGATGTGTCTCCTGCTCCTCGTCTGTGTCGGGATGACGGCATCAAAGCTGGGTCCAGCCTCTGCAGCTCCTCTCTGCTCCTGCACCCAGCCGGTGCATTCCTGCCCTGTGCCTCATTTCAGTGTTATTTTTTCCCCTTTGTCTCTTACTGTTGCAAACTAAGAGAAATGGATGATATTTATTGTAAATATTAGACTTTAGTATTGTATCGGCCACTCCTGGGTTCGAATGTCAGAGGCCTTTGGCTGCTAATGTACTAAAGAGCGCTTGCTGGGGAAGGGGTAGGAGTGACCGGTGGTTTGGTTGCCACACTTGCATTAAGGTGTGATTTGGAGTACTTTAATTTTTTAATTTTTTTTTTTTTTTTTCTGAAGAGGGGAGGATAAAGTCTTTCTCTGGTTTTCTCTTACTGGATGTGAAGGATAATTCTGTACTTCTAGTAGAAGATTTGACAGCAGTGTGTGTTTACGTTGTGTTCGATTACCATATCCAGGTGGCTGTGAGAGCACCTCCTGAGCTGGGCTCCGCCAAGCTGTGTCACTCAGCACTTAGCTAGATAAGAGAAAGTGTGGAATTTCTGTGTTTTTAGAAACTTGAACAATTGCCACATAATAGCGGTGCAATAATTTTTATTCATGTTGTACCTGCATGTCGATGTTCAAATCCTCCTCCAAAATAAATAATTTTTTTTTTTTTTTTACATAAATTCAAACTCGTGTGTGTCTCTTGTTCGCTCTCCCTGCAGCGCCGGGGGTTGCTGTGCCCTCAGCCCGCTGCTTTGGGCCAGGGGATAACCTGCAGGGTGTCTGGGCATTGGAGGTGTCGCAGTAAATCTGCCAGGCTAGTTGGGATTTTCTGCTCCACAGGCCAGGTGTGTGGATAAGGACCGTCCTCCACTGAGAGCCCCTGAGGTCTGTAGTGTCCTGTGTCCCTGCTAATGCAGGGTCCTCAGGGTACCAAGGGGTAAAAATGTGTAAGACGAGAAACTTCGCTGAAGAACTGAAGAAAAGAGTGAGACAAGGAGAGGACGGGACTGACCACAGCTGATGGGTGTATGAACTGCGTGCACAATAAAGTCCCACGGGCAGTGGCTGCCAGCGGCGCGGGTACGGCATCGGCTTTGGTTAGCCAAAGGGCACAAGGCTGCGTAGCCCCCTTGTACACCCGGTTATTTAGGCTGTGTTGATAATACACCACCCAAGACCTTCCCAGAAACAGCCCTTTGCGTTTAACGCGTGTAGGTGTGCACTCTCCCCGTGGAAAAGCCTTCAAAGGCTTACTCCTATCCTTGGAAAAAAAGAGCTGGTGAGATGCTGGCGTCTGGGGGAATTGGAGTCAGCCTTGTTCGGTGCTGCTGAGGATGCTCAAAATATCCCGTGTCTCCGTGCTCCGGGGAAGCTGCCAAGCAGAAATTGGGGGCGAAGCTCGGCTCTGTCCACAGGAGATTTGCAGTGCCTCTGCCGCGCCGCTGGTCGTCATCGCTGACGTCAGTTCATAAGAGTGATACTCCTGCCCACGCGGGGAGGGACAGCTCGGCTCGGAGGGACGGGAGCAGGAGTGTGCGGCAAAAGGATGCTGGTACAGCTCCTGCAGCGTTGCACAACATGCCCTTTCCCTGGCACGGCAAGGCTCTGTGCAGCTCCTGCCACTGCTCCTGGCTCTGTGCAGGGGCCTGGTGCCTGTGTCCAGAGCATCACACTCCATCGACATGGGGAGCTGGGGCGGGAGCATCGCTCTGGTTCTGCTCCTTGGAGATGAGCAGAGATGTGGCAAGGAGTTTTTTGAATTACATCTTCATTGGAACATGCAGTTTTTTCTCTGTGTGAAGATGTACTAGCTAGAGTTTAAGTAGGGTTAAGATTAAAGTCCACAGCCCTACTTTAGAAGTTCCCCCAGTCAGAAATAAATTTCTCCTAGTCTACGGCCGTTTATTTTGCCAGAGGATTAAGCCACAACAAAAGGGGGCCGTTTTCCTCCTGAATAGTGACACGCATGTTGGGCTCAGCTTCAACACCAAGATTTGACTCCTTCCCCCAGGATCAGAGGGTCTGAGCAAGACCTCCAGTAAAGTCCTGCTGCCAGAAGGCAGGCTGCCTGCAGCTTACCAGGAATTTCAAAGACGGGAATTAGGGGGAAAGCTGAAACAATCCACGTGGGTGCTTGTCCTCCAGCTGTTGACAGCTTGCCCTGAATGGAAACTGCAGCTGGAGTTACCGTCAGACGCACCAAATGGTGACTTGTGCCCCCATCAAAATCTGGCATCTGCAGCAGTGGCCCTTGCTGTGCCCTGCGAGCTGGGGGGCCAGCACTTGTCACTTCTGCAAGCTTTTCCCCCCCTTTTTGAGGGCCTTTTAATAGTAATAAGTGGTGTGTGGTGCAGAAGGGCCACACTCATTCCTTGTGAGTAGAAAAAGGCTCACCCCACGGGAGGTTGTGCAGCAGCATCCTTCAGGGACACGTCCTCAGGGCCAGGAAGGTTTGTGCCATCCTACGGCTCTGCCTTCACATGGGTTTAGGTGAGACCAGACTGTTTTCCCACAGCCAGGATTCCTGGAAGAGCAGCACGTGTGACTGTGGGCCCCAGCCCAGGCATCGGGTGCAGCGAAGAGGTGAATGGGATTGCGAAGTGCTGATTCCCACTTGTTTTGGAGAGCAGCTGGACCTGGAAGGTTGTTACTGGGCGGGTGATGCTCAATAATACCCATCAGTGCTGCAAGAGGATGAGTTTATTCTGCATTTGTGTGCATTAAAAAAAAAAGTTTCTGTGCATTTTGCTTCAAATTGGGGCTTTACTGGCAGAACCAGACTCTCTCAGGGCGTTGCTCCTCTGTCCTTCCCTGGGGACTTTTCTTCTCTGGCCATGCCTGGCATGATGGGGTGGCAGCTGCCCACATCCTGCAGTTGCAGGGCTGTCCCTGTCCCCTCACAGCTGCTGCCTGCACCCCTGGGCCTGCCCCTGACAGCAGCAGCAGCTCCAGGCCCCCAGACCCTGCAGGCTTTGCAACCTGGGGGCTGGTTTGCCCCAAAGCACCTCGTGGAAGGGGACACACCAGGAAGGGGGGTTATAGCCACCTTTGGATGCGGGGTGCAAGTGGCAGGGTGCTGCCCAGCCACCTCTCCAGAGATGGCCCAAGAGCCAGGAGCAGAAAGAGGCTCTGGGGTTTCGTGCGGGAGTTGGCACCTTCGCTGACTCTGCAGGCGGGAGGCTTCAGCAGGCAGGGCTGAGGCAGGGCAGCGGGACCAAACCATGGCTATGTGATACAGACCCCACCGGGCCAGGGGAGAGCTGGTGGGGCCGGCGTGTGGCGGTGTCCCCCAGAGCTGGTGGCTCACAGTGCCCCCGACACATGGGGGAGCAGGGCCAGGGCAGCCTCGCCTGCGGGTGCTTTTGCCTGGAATTTGTCCCAGAGGTGTCACATGTGTCACCCTGGACTTCTCATCCCTGCTTGGGTGTGTTCAGGTTTAAAACCCTATTAAAATCCATTGTTAAAAATCTGCCGCCTCCCTCTTTTCCAGAGAGCCCCAGCGCAGGGATGTGATGCTAACTGCCACGGGTATCTCCAGTGGCTGACTGCTCCTCCATCCCTCCTGCTGCCAGTCTTCTGGGACATGAGGGTCCCTCTTCACAGGATGGCCCATCTGGGGCATTCCAGCTGAGAAAGCCTGGCTGTGGGGGGCAAAGCCAGAGGTTTCGGTGTGTCAGAGGTGTGCTGTGAGCCCCGGAGGTGATGTCTCACCAGGAGGAGCAAGGAATGGCACTTGAGAGGGACCTGGGGCATCTCATGTGCTGTCACCCCAGATGCTGCTGCCTGCACCTGACATGGAGCCAGGATGTGCGCCGAGTGGTGGGGGCTGATTTGGGGTGATGTGCAGATGTCTGTGACGCTGTGGGGCTTAATCCTTCACATCTGGCTCTGCCCTGCGTAGCCTCATCTTCCCCAACCACGGCAGCCCTTGAGGCTGGCCCATGGCCAAGACCCTCTCCTGCCTCCATCACGTGCTACTGGGCTTTATATTTTAAACACCGATTAGGGCTGACCTCATATTTCAGAGCTTACTTCATAGTTGCTAATGAGGGATTAGGAATGTTAAGTTAATTAGCAATCAGCAAACGAGGGCTCAGTTAGTCTTCTCAGCCTGACATGCTGTCAATGAACCAGTTATTTGATGATTATCGTAAACCCGCTCAAACGGGCTGGCTAATTCTGATGGGCAGCAGGGAACAAGGGTGAGCCGTGGTCGAAGCATTGGGAGCCCACAGCCCTGACCGCTCTCCTCAGGCTCAAGGGTTCAGGGCACCTGCTCCTGAAGTCAAGGGACTGAAATAAATAATTACTTTTTTTTTTCCAGATGAAATTTATTGAGTGATAGTCCAACCTGCTCACCCTCACTGCTCTAGCAGAGCCTTTACCTGACGGGCCACCGAGGGATGCTGCTTGGCTTCGCGTGGCCGAGAACCTCATGGCAGTAGCAGGGCTTGGAGCTGGTGATGAGCCCTGGGGTTATGGGAACATCTTAGTCCTTGTGCTTGGCTCATGGCAGGGGCTGCATCTGCATTTTAGGGTGCTGCCCTGTAACGGACCCCCACCAGATTTATCCAGGGCTGACGCTGGAGGGACAGGACAAGGATCTGATGGGAACTGCGCTGACACAGCTGCCAGCATCAGCCCACACAGCTGCCCTTCGGAGATGCTCACTTGCCATCACTTCTTTACTTTGTGTTTGCCTGCCCTTCCCCAAAAATACCCTCCTGCAAAAACACTCCTGGGTGCAACCTCCCCACTACTGGGAAGTCCCTCCTGGGCCAGCTGGAGCAGCTTGGCTTTCAGCTGGGTTTCAATTCCCTGGGTCATTAATTATTCTGTTATTTTGATTTACTCTCCCACCCTCTGCTCCAGCAGGGAAGCCCAGCAGTCAGGTGGTGGGGGGAGGAGGGGGAAACTGAGCAGTGACTTGATCAATATTTCACTCTGGAAAAGGGAATAGAAAAACTTAAAGAAAAAAGGAATTCTAGAGTCCATGTGGGAATATAGCAAAGGCGGCAATAAATGGTGTTGCCTGTCTGTCCTGGCCCTGGAGGGCACAAAGCTTGGGGGGGTGCTGGGCTCTATCCCAGCTGCTGTTTCTCAGAGGGCTCAGCCACATCTAAGGACATGCTCCTGCAGCACTGTGGGGCAGTGGAAGAACAAGGGAAGGGTCGGAAATGGTTGGGGACTGGTGGCATTACTGCCACTAGTCAGTGGCCAGTGCCACCATGGAGGGATGGGTCTCTGAGGGATGAGGGAGCTGCCTCTGCCCTGCACAAGGAATGCTTTGTACTGGGTGATGCCAAAAATAGCCATTTTCAACCCTGGATGGGGGTCAGGGTCGTGGCAGATGCTTGTGGATGGATCCAGGGTAGGAACTGGGCAGGGATGCTCCTATTGCTCCCTGAAACCATTTTTTTTCTGGGGAAAAAAAAGCTTCCTCCTTTTCAGCTGGTAGGGCTGGAGGTTTCCTTCCCATGGGGGCTCAGCACCAGCCAGGGCACAGGGCTGAGGTACCCCCGTGCCCCTCCAGCCCTCGATGGGTAGCACTGGATGGGGATGAATCCATCCTGCCCTGCGGCCCTGCCCTTCCCCATGTGCCACCCAAGCTTGGCAGTCTGGGAACAAAAACTGAGCGAAACACAGGGGATAACTGGGTGCCTAAATATAGCCCTTCTTTAATTAGCACCAGGCGACTGCCTCGCAGTCACGTCCGTCTGCCCACTAATCCCGCTAAGCTGCGCCCATGTCAGAGGGCTCCCTCAAACAGCATCTCCGGAGCAGTCTCACGGCCGGCATAGCCGCACCGTCGCTAACCGGGGCCTCGGCGGGACGGTGGGCTGCCGGGACACCCGTGCGAGAGGGCTGCATCACCTGGAGGGGGTCAGCAGTGAGGTGGGGAGCATCGGTCCTCCTGGTGCTGAGATGTGCAAGACTGGGGACAGGGTGCTGGGGATGGTGGTGCCCCAGGACAGAAGCACTCACAGGCTGCTACATTTTTCTGTGCAACTCATCCTTTCTGCCCTTGCCCTCTCTGGTCTGAAATACCTGTGGTTTCCTCAGGCCAGGGCTGGCTGGGAACATCTCCAGCAGCAGATGCTCTCCCACGCTGCTGCTCAGGGAGCTCCTGTGTGCGGGGCTGTCACTGAACTCAGTAGGGTCTGGATGGGAGAGCATCCTGCTCCCCTAGTTCTCACCAGGAGCATCCCTGGCTCTCCCTGGTGCTCCCCTGGGGGAGTGGGTCAGGCAATATTTAACCCATCACAGCTTCAGCAGGCTCTACAGTCCTTCAGTGGGGCAATTTAATGAAAGCCTAAGTTGCACCATGGCTCTGGCTGCTGGTTTTAGCATCCTCCTGCATTTCTAATACTTACATATACATACATTCTGTTTTACGCCTTTGCAAGGGCACTGGGTGCCAGCAAGGAAGGATGAACTAAACCCGTGGGTCTGGTGGCTGCAAACTCCTCTATGCTCAGCAGCCAGCTCTTCCCCTGCACTTAAAGGCCAGATCCCCCCAACAAAGCCGGCTCACGGGAGGCTGTACAAGCAGCACAGCGTGGGAGCAGCATCCCAGAGGGGTTTCCCTTGGGTTCATTCAAAGTGTATGACCAAGCAAACCCCACTGCTCTTGGTGAGGTCGCAGGTCTCACTGGGCTGGGAATAAGTCTGGGCTTTGCTCTGGCACTCCCTGTTAATCCTGGAGGAGAAGGTCTCTGGGAAAGGTGCTGTCCTCCAAGGTCACTGGCAGCAGCAGGTTTCATTCCCTGTTAAATGAGCCTGACTTGCTGCCTTTAATCTCCCAGCCTGAGCCCAGTCCCTGGGACCAAGCCAGGAGCTAACCCTCTAAGCTGCCTCTTTTCCGCGGCATCCATCTCCTCACTGGGCTCCTGAGCTTGTGGCCTCTCTGGGGCCACATCCTGACACCTCAGTCACAACCCAAGGGGTCTGCATATCTTCTCCCTCTCCCTGCCTCAGTTTCCCCTTAGCAGCGCAGTGCCGGTGGGGTGCCAGGACTCCTCGCTCGGCCGGATGTGGGATGCTGCCCTAGGGCTGCTGGGCTGGCTGAGGAAGGAGCTGCGCTGGGGGAGCAGAGCCCCACATCTGCTGCAGATGCTTGCTGGGGTGCTTGGTGGGCCACACAGCACCCCAGATCATTGCCCTAGGGTTTGCCCCATGGGAAGGGGCTCAGTCACCCATGGTGGTGCTGGGCTGAGACCGAGCGGCACAGGGGTGGCTCTGCAGGAATGACTTCGTCAAGCAGAAAGTTTCCCAGCCAGAATATAAAGTTTCACATTGTCCTTTTCCCTGCTTGTGTCCATGAGAAAACCCTGGATGGTGACAATGTGTGGTGTTTGTTTGGACTCTCCTGGGCAGGAAGGGAAAGCATCAAAATGAGCCCAGTGATGCTGCTGGCTGTGAATCTCCAACTCTTCCCAGGAGCCAGGTGCCATGGCCAGCCCTCAACCCAGCTCTTGGTGTCACCTGCCAAACTGGGAACCCTGGCTCAGAAGCCTTTTGCTTGAAGAGCAGCACCCAGAGTTATTACGCTGCCTCAGCCTCTGCTGCTTCTGCATTGCACCCGCACATGGTTTTGGGTCCAGCTCATGGGTGGCAGCTGCCAAAAAAGGTTGTGCTGATCCTGTTGTCTCTCTGACATGCCTGGAGTGGTTCTGGGAAAGGGCTGCCTCAGCCTAGACCTTCCCAGTTACTGGTCGGGGGGAGAAGCAGCTTTGCAAGGAGCAGGGCTGGGGGATGGAGTGGGGCCTTGGGCTCTGCCTTTGCTTCCAACACGGACAGGGAAGGAATGGATCCAGGGCTCTGAAAGGATGGATGTTGCAGTTCATGAATAAAAACTGCAGGAGCAGCATTCCTGGGAGGAGGGAGCTTCCAGGGATTGTCATCCACATGCAGTGTTGTCCTGGTGTGAGCCTGGAGCTGAGCTGCTGCTGGGCCCTCATCCCGCTCTCCTGCATTGCCTGATCCTGCTCCCTCCCAGCTCTGGTGCTGGGGCAGCACCTTTCCCTGACCCTCAGGTGTGACTTTTGGCTTTACAGTCAGCCACTCGAAGCAGGACCTTCCCCGGGCCGGCACTCCCTGGCCCTGACTCCTGCTCTCCGTGCCACTGGCTCTGCTGAGGAGGTCTGAAGAGTTTCCACCAGTCCCTAAGGAAACCAGACTGAAGCAGAATGCAAGTGCCTCCTGCAAACGGGGTGGTATTAAAAGCCCATTTCCTCCCCATCCCAGTCCTCTGAAGGCCATGTCTGCTTTGCTGGAGTTGAAAAGGAGAAGATTAAAATAGGCTTTTAACAGTTTCCAGTCCCACATTCGCTGCTATGCTGCTCTGGGCTGCTTCCCCCCCGCCCCTCCTGCCGCCGCTGCTCAGCAGTGATTTTAAAAGCAAATGGGCTCCCGTGGCCCCCCTCCTGCCCTTGCCCATCATTATAGAAGTTGATGTAGATGCTGGAGATAGCTCATTAATTTTTGGAGCTGCCATTAATTAGGGTGCTCCTTAACCCTGCTGGTGCCATTGGGTTTGTGGGGGATGCTCGTCCAAGGCAGGGGACACATGCTGCTCCCCAGCACTGCCCGCTTTCCCTGTTTCTCTGTTAAAAAGAAGTGGATATTAAGAGGATGAGGAGAGGAGCAGGACCTCCTTGTATCCCCCCCTCCATGTGCCCTCAACCCCTGTGTTTCCACGTGCCATCTTTCCGAGTTGCTGTAGCCATGAAGTGCTTTGGGCCAGGAGGAGTTTCGCTTCTCTTGCCTCTTTCTCAAGCCTTCAGCCGGATGTGATGCCATCCAGCAGAAAGCCCTGGGGCCGTGCCCGCTGCCATGGGAAGGAAAACTTTGATTTGGGATGTAAGCCTTTAAATGCAAGGAAATGGTGGTGGAGCAGCTCCGCAGAGCCATGGAGCCCTTGCCCTGCCCACACTGTGCTGCTGGATCAGGGAGCATGGGCAGCCCACCCAGCTGTTTTGCAGCTGGATGGAGACTTCACTTTCCCTCTTCCCCAAGAACATCTCCAGCTGCTGGAGTCAGGCCAGTGCTGCCCGTGCAGCCAGTGGTGTGAGGCTTTCCGTTTCTATGAAAATCCACATCTAGCACCCAGGAAACCCCTACTGTTCATGGGATGCGCAGGTTTCAGCCCTGCTTTTCCATCCTTACGCTGGAGGGGCAGGCGCTGGCGATGGGACAGGGGTGATATTCAGTTGAGGGGGAGACTATGTGTGAATTTTTGGGGGTTTGTCAACTTGAGCTGGTGTGAGATTGCAGCTGGATTGGCACTCCTTTTTCTGACTACCTGATGGGACCATCCTGTGCAGGGGGAGGACATGAACCCACATGTGCAGGCACACACCAAATTCAGGGCCTTCCATCACATCCTGCTCCAATTCCTGGAGAGAGGGGCTGAGGGTCCATCAGAACTGTCCCAGTCCTCCAGGGATGCTCTGGCCAGATGTTGGTGAAGCTCCAGCTGTGGTTTCCCCTGATGAGAGCTTCATACAACCCAAGAGATGAACACTGGGGACTTTCTCGGCAGGTGCTGCACCTATGGGTACAGGGGGATGATGATTCTTTGGGGTCTGTTTGCTGGATGGAGCATCTGCTGCTCAGGGAGAGAGGCTTAAACCTCAAACCTCGTCGTGGCTTATGGCTCAGAAGAGGGAAGAGCTGCAGGGATGTGCCTGAGGATGCTCAGGGATGCAGTGGTAGAGCTAGAAAATGCCTTGTAGTGGCTGAAGCCTCATCACACCACCCATCGCTGCTTCAGCACATCAGGGCTGCTCCAGTTTCCTTGAGCTGTGACTGGCCCTCAGCATGGCTAGACAAGGAGCATCCTCTGCTTCAGAAGTGCCAACCCATTGCTCAGCAGGGGCAAAAAGCACCACTCCTCCAACACGGGGCTGGCCTGGGCTGCTGTCATTTGGGGTTTCCTCAGCCCACTCATGCTGTGGTAGCTGGTGGTGGGGCAGCGTGGCATAGCGAGGGGCTCTGGCTAGATGTGGGTGCTGGGTGGAAGGGGAGGGGACCCCCGTGCACCCACAGGTGCTCCCTTGGGAAGCGAAGTGCTGCTGGTGGTGAGCAGGGCCAGGGTTTGTCAGACATCTCTACAAAGAGCTGATGATGGATTCCAGATGTCCCGTGAGCGCATGGGCCTCGCCATGGCATTCTTTTTTTGAGCAGCTGGGCTGCAAAAGGGTCCTGTCCAAAGGCAACATCCACCAGAAGGCATCTGGGGGGACGGGAGGAGGAAGAGGGGGAGGGTGATTTTATTTCTTTGGCTGCTGGCTCACAGGGAAGCAGTGGCCTCGCAGGGCTGACTCCATTTCTCCACGTTGCCTCCCAGCCCTGCGCCAGAGGCTGGCAGCAGTGAAGGTGCATTTCCTGCTGCCTAAAAATATTTGGGATGTGGGCAGTGGGCAGGGGAGGTTGGGGCTGCCTGCCCTACCAGGGGTGTCACATGTGCCCCATGCCATGTGGGTGTACAAGTTCATGGGGACCTTCCCTTTTGCTCCAGGAGAGAAGAGCCTGGGGCTGGGCACAGGTTCAGCTGGGATGGAGGGTCCCATCCCCTCTGTCTGCATTTGGGTTGGGGGAGTGGATTTTGGACAGGTGACAGAAAACCAGGTTGGAAATCCAGCAGGTTTGGGGGGGTGCTCAGGAGGAAAATGCTCACCCTCGTCTTCCAGGCAGGTCAGAAAGGCCACCTGAGCCTTGTCTGGGAGGAGAGTACAGAGCTGTGGAGCTGTTTGCGTATCCCACCCTGAGTGCGGCTGGGATTTATATGCCGGGTTCAGAAACCAAACTCTGAGCTGAAAATGATGCTGCTGGACACCTGTGCCTGCAGTGAAACCCACCGGGAGGGATCCTTCTCCCTTGGGAGGGTGCTTGGGCATGAAGGAGAGGTGCTGTGTCCTCAGAGGGGCAGAGAGAGCCACACGCTGTGGCTCTGCATCCAAAATCCCCAGCAGAAAGGGCAGCTGAAGCCTCACTTTGCAAAGGAAAGCAACGAAGGGGCAGTTCATTGCCTGCACCTTGTTCCCAGCAAGAGGTTTTCTTCCCAGGGCAGCAAGAAATTTCTCCTAGAAATTATAAACACTCACAAAACTTAAACCTTGAAGTGGGAATAAAAAAATAAGAGCAATACAGAGAAGGAAAGAAAAAACCCAAGAACCCGCCCTGTGCCTGGGATCAAAGCTAGGCACCGTTTGGAAGCCCTTGGACAGAAATATTCCCCGGTTTCTTTGGCCAAGCCGCTGCTGTGAAAGGCGGCTTTGTTCCCGGGGCCTCAGCCTCACGTTTGCCCCGTGGACTTCGCTCCCGCCAGCAGCCGGGGAGGCTTCGCTCAGCCGCGGTGCCAGCTCTGCCAGGGCAGGTGCTGGGCGCTGGTGGGGACCAGCCGGGTCTGCCTCAGCGGCAGTGCTTTGATGGGCACAGAGGAGCAGGATGAGAACCCGCTGCTGCGCCTCGCCCCGGCCACCTGCCTGCCACTGAGGGCAGGTATAAAATACACGGAGCTATTTATTCCGCGAGTGATGTGGGTCCAAGTGCCCTTACATTCCTGCTCACCCCCTTTTCCTCCCCGATGCCTGTCTTTGCCTCATGTCTTGCCAAAGTTTAAGCCAAAGTTACATTAGTTTGCTTTTTTTTTTTTTTTTCCCTTTTTTATTTTAGCTATTTTTGTTTTCCTGGCCTATTTCATAAGCTGCACCGCTCTGTGAAACTGGAATTTCCCTTCAGCAGCTGCTTCTAGGTACTGGGGCTCATTGCCTCTGCTGGGCTGGGGCCAGCCAGGTTTGGCCAAAGTTCCCCTTGCCGGAAGTAAGGAAAAGCAGGGTCCCACATCCTCCAGGTTCTGTACCTTCCAGGCCCCAAATCTCCTGGGTCCCAAATCCTCACATGCCATACCCCCCTGGATCCACATCCCCAAGGTCCCAAATCTCCTTGATCCCACATCCCTAAGTGCCACACCTCCAAGATTCCACATTCCCAGGTCCCATATTCCCCTGGAGCCGGAGGCCCAAATCCCACATCCCAAGTTCTGTATCCACCTGGACCTATATTCCCAAGTGCCATATCCCCAAGATCCCATATTCCCAGGTCCCACATCCCCAGCTCAGCCTCTGTCCTAGGACAAGAAGAACTCTGAGGCTAAGTCCCTTTAACTTTGAAGTGTCTCACATCAGAACAGTTTAAACCCTCTCCAGGTCTTGGCTGTGGTCACGTTTACTGGTTTTGGCGGATCTAATGCGGGCGGGAAGGGCGGCTCTGGCCGGAGCCCAGCCCGGGAAGCTCAGTGGGGCTCTCGCTCAGCCCAGTGGTGTGGTGGGGAAAGCTGCCCAGAACAGGCCGGCCCTGTGCAAAAATGGGAACCTGTGTTGCTGATGAAAAGTGCTTTCTTTGGGTAGGATGTTTGTGTTTCCTTTGGCAGAGCAGCTGCGGGAGTGTGCACAGCACCTGCCCGGAGCTGGCTCTGCTCACAGCGCACCCACCAAGCCCCTTCCTTTGAAAGTGGGGGGAAAGGGAAAAGGTTTGGGAAATGCTCCAGTTCTGCTTGAAGCAGGCTTGTGGCTAGTGAGTGCCTTGCCTGGGCAGAGACCCTCAACAGCAGCCTCAAAAGCCAGGATCTCTCCCAGGAGCCAATGCAGGAGGCTGGGGAGAGGTTTATCTGCCGCCCTCGAAGCACCCATGGGATGGAGGGACACATCCTGGCCCTGCCATCCTGGTCTGCCCAAGATGTTCCATCCCAGGACATGCCTTTTCTCACCACCCCCCCAGGCCACTTCGACAGTTAATGCTCCTCTTCCTGCTCCTTATTCCTTTTCTGGGAACCAGCTGCTGGATTGCTCTGGTTTGCATCAGGGCTTCGAGGCCGAGCCAGCGGGGCGTGAGGATCCGGCTGGAGGCTGCCTGCTCTTCTCCTGCTCCAGGGAGGCTTCAAGGCTCTGCCGTTGGCTGGGAGAAATGGCTCCAGTCTGGTGGGGATGGGGAAGGGACAAGGGTCCGAGGAGCACTGTGGAGAAGAGCGGGAGCCCACGAGGAAGCTGGAGTCAGGCTTTGCTCCATGGCGCGCAAACCAATGGCCAGGCTGGGGGAGAGCGGCCAGGCAATCGTGGCTGAGATGTTTGCCAGGAGCAACCAAGGGTGGATTTGGGGACAGGAGGGGTGGGCAGCACCCCAGGCTGGTGCTCTGCACCTCTCCTTCCCTGCTCTGCCGTGTCCTCGCAGGAGCACAAAGCTGGTATGCAGAAGGTGTCCTGACAGCTTGTCCCTACCCATCACTTCTCCCCAAAAGCCAGTGTGATTTATTCAGGGAGAAAGTGTTGCCATCAGAAAGTGTGGATTTGATGAAAACTCAAGGAGAAACTAGCCAATGAAGTGGTTTATCTGAGTTGGGGGGAGCCTCTGTCCTTCAAACCTTCCTGTGCATTTGGATCATATTGGTAGAGAAAGGCTAACGCTGGCACGGGACTGTCAGCTTTGCCAAAAAATGATGTGTTGGTTTTGGTTTTTTTTTTTTCCCCCCTTGAAAATACAGTCCAGAGTCAAATTTTATATTTTAACTTTTTGTTCCAATTTGGACAAAACCCGGTGTGTGAGATGACGAGATTTCCCGTGAAACGGGGATTCTAGGTCCGTGTTCAACCCTAACCCGCCAGTTTATTTCAAAGCTGTTGGCCCCTGCTCCAAGCTTGGATCTGATGCTCTGGAGAGGGAAATGCTGCATCTCACATCTTGCTGGGAAGAATTGTGGCTCATGGCCAGGGAGAATGCTCCTCCGTCCTGCTCGTGTCTCCCCAGGGCCACTCCCAGGGGATGCAGGCTTCACTCTCTTTCTTGGGCACCTTTCCACCCACCCAGACCCCAGTCATGGTAGGGAGTGGTGGGAGAAGAAGACATCCTGGCCACTTTTCCATGCTCAGCTGCTTCATTCACGGCAGATGAGTCTGGTGGGTCCCACACAACAGCCATTCATGTTGGAGTTGTCTGGAGAAGACAGGCAACCACATCTTTTGCTGTCTCCATAGGGAGCCCCCCACCTTTCTGGGCAGCTCCGGGTGCCATGCAGCCCGCATTAACTGCCTTGCCGCTTATTTATGAATACGGCTGCGGTACTTTGAGCTATGGCTGGAGGTTATGTTGTTCCTGCCGCCCAGCAACATGGTGGCTATTAAACTAAAATAAGTCTGTTTTCTGAGCTGAAACCAAGGAGAAGAAGTGGGGCAGCTTGGCTGCTGCAACAAGCCAGTGGCTTTCAAACCAAACCCTGATGGTCTGAACCAAACCCGGAGGCCTTACATCGAGGCATTTTGGCTGGGATAGGATGGGCTTGTGGAGGTTTTTGGTTGTTTTTTTTTTCCCCCGATTTTTTTTCCCCATGGGCAAGATCCCTCCACGAATCTCCCACTAACTGTCTCCTGCACTGGGGGAACAGAAACCCCATGAAAGCATCCTGGGGGTGCCTGCCCATCCATCCCGCACCCCTGTTCTGCAGCGCCATGCCCAGGGGCTGCCAGGCCATCGCCTGCTCCCGGGAAGAGGAGAACCCAGGGGACTTGCAGGAAGCTCCGTGGCGTGGCCGAGGATGGAAAAATCCTGGGGGATCTGCCCTTTCTCCGAGAAGACATCTGAGCTGGGAGGTGTTTTTCTTTCCACCCAGTCAGCACGGCTGCTTGGAAATTTCCTATGCTGGCTCCCAGCTGTAATGTTTTCATAACAAAATGAACCGTCTGGCAAAGCCCTGAAAAATGATTCACCAATTAGTGCCTTACATCTTTCCTGTAATTCTATCTCATTACCCTTTATTAAAAAGAAATAAATTAAATAATAATAAAAAAGATCCAGTCCCCAGGAGCGCCTTGCAGCATCCTCACAGTTTCTCAGTGATGTTTCCCCTTCTCTCTCCTCCTGCTTGGGTGCTCAGGGGTGCTGATATGGTGGACACTGGCTCTCAATGTCCACGCCTTGTCCACCAGAAGCCATGCGGCTCCTGATGCCTCCGGGAGATGTTCCTGGGCCAGGCAAATTCCTCCAGTGCTGTGCCTCATCCCTGTAGGAAGGACCTGTGGGCAGCAGGGAGCAGAGAGGACCTGACCTTGGGGTGCTTTAACATGGGGCATCTCTGCTGGGTGTAAAGCCAGATGCCTGAGCAAGCCCTCAAGGTCCATGCAGGTGCTCCCCACTACCCTGCACCACAACCAGGGGCTTTCCTGCCCTTTCCGGTTCTCCCCGCCTGCTGGCGGAGTGGTCTGCGGCTCAGGGAATGGAGGAAGTGCTGACTCAGTGGCGGGAAAGGCTTACTGGGCAATGTGAGAAAATGCTGGCACAGCATTTTTTTTAAATGGTAGACTCAGCAGGTTGGAAAAACGTTGCTCAGCAATCTGCAAAAACGTCGACTCATTGGGTGGCAAAAACACCAAGCCAGTTGCAGCCCTGCTCTACCCTTGCCCTGACTTTCTGAGGATGTTGCCTTGGCAGCCCATCAGACTCCCAGGTGTGAGGGGTGAAGCCCTCCCAGGTCTGCCCTTGCCAGCTGCCAAGCTTGCCCCATCCCTTTCGCTGGCCACCCTTAGGCTGCCTTCTAGGACTTGGGCTTCTCCTCAGCAGCTCCTGAGACCTCAAATGGAAAATGCAAACCATGCCTCTGGAGAGGGACCTGCCACAGCAACCCCTGGCCTGAGCTCTGGTGGCTGCAGGGGGGCTGTGTGGTCACTGCCTGGCACAGTGAAGGCCAGGGCTGTGCCATCACAGTGCCAGGAGCTCGGCCGTGCACCACCACGGCTGCCCCGCGAGCATGCTGGGACCCTCCTGCCAACACCTGCGGGTGAAGCAGATCAGCAACGCCACCCACAAACTCACCGATGGTTCGGTAGCCCCAGTGCCCGGCCCTTGTGAAGGAACTGGAAAGCTAAATGGTGATTTCCAAAACCCCTGCAAAATTAAGGATCTAAGTGAATGGCTCCAGCTGAGCTGGTCTTTCGGAAGGCTGCCTCAGCGCCGCAATCCCCTCTCTCCCCCCGACACTGACACCACCAAAGGTGGTTTTCTCTGACGGCAGAGGAAACAACGAGGCATGCAAGAACATTGCTGATGGCTCCTGCTCTCTAGACGCTGTAAAAGGAACGGAGGAAAGGCTCCATTAAGGAGTGCGCGTGTGCTACGTGTATTCCTCCCTCATCTCAGCCCCAAGAGGACCCGGCTGCTTCAGCTCCAGCTGAGAGTGAACTGGACCTCAGCGAGGCTTTTTGTAAAGTCGCTGTTAAAGATGCTCGTGGCCTCGGCTGGGAGACACAAACACAGCTCACACCACAACAGCCCGAGCACGCTGCAGTTCTGAATTTATTAGAAACAGCTGTCAGTACATCCTTCTAAAACATTACATATCAATGTGCTTTATTGCAATTTTTTTATTGCATTTTTTTTTTTGATCTAGAGCAAGTAGGCCCAGGATGCTTAGTGTCTGGGATTTAAAAGCCCAACCATCTAGTAAAAGAAAGTACAGCAAAATTGTAACACACCTGGTGACAAGTACAGTGTTGCATTACTGAGCTAGAAACTACAGGATGACTTGTCCAAAAACACTAACATACAATTGGTTTCCTTATGAAGCAGTTTGTTTCTTTTCTTTAAAAGTTAAACTACATGAATTCCTTTTTTTTTTCTTTTTTTTTTTCTTTTTTCTTTTTTTCCCCCCTGACTACACCATAAACGACAGAAGAACAGGTTTTACACAAATAACAAACAAGAGTACCAAAGTTACATGCTGGGATTCATCTGGAAAACAAAATAATTCAATAGCTTCTGGAGAAGCAGGTTCTTAACAGATGCAGTTTCCCTTAAAGAAAATAGAACCAAAGAAAAGCAGAAACATTAATGCAAAGGTTGTACAAAGGAGTGTGCTGTTATTTCAGCCCTCGATACAAGATCAAACACCCACTCATGCTTTACATTGAACCACACCTTATACAAAGGGTCCACTCACAAAGGGACACGTACCAACACCACCCATTGCACATCAGCTCTGGACAGGGGGGCTGGGGGCCTATGGAGACGTGCAAACGCTCCCTGCATCCCCCAGGAGAGCAGGAGGGTTTCTTTTGCTAAACTTTTGCCTGGAACAGAGTTGGGTGCTTCGTCCCAGACCAGATAACACTCCGATTTGATTCGGTTCACAAATAAAGTAGTAACCCCCCGGGAAATCCAGAGTTCAGCATTTCAGAAGCACATACGCAAGATGAACACAATAAACGCCTTTTCATTTGACAGAAACAAACCCAATTCTGCCTACACACACGGCAGAATGTGCTAACAGTGAATTTTGATTTATTTTTAAGGGGCAGTGCCACTTACAGCTAATGTATATAAATGTGTACGTGAATATATTTTACATATATCTATATACATACAGTACATATACACACACACGCGCACGCACACACACAGATGATGCAGACCGTTACAATCCCGTGGTGCAATAAACAGCCAGATATACAAAATCAACAGGTTTCATCAAACATGTCTTTGCTGGATGTAGAAGTCACTCACGAAAACAAAACATACCAAAACCCCACAAAAGCCGACCGAACACGAACCCCACCGCACCCGACGGACACCTGGGGACAGCTCATGGCCCCAGCATCCTACAACTCCCCTGAAGGGACACGACTGATGCCCGGGGGGGGATATTCACCCTCAGAGACTTTTCTTTGTCTTTGGATGCAGTCATTCTTCCCAAGGATCCCGAGCCCCTTGCTACAAGCACTTGGAAGGCGTGTGGGTACGGCGCTGCTGAACGCAGGGGGAGATCCCCCCCCTCGTTTGCCAACACCGATCTCACAGAAGCAATCCCAAGGGAAGGTGGTGGAGGGGGGGCATCAAGTTAAAGCTGCTTTCTCTACCAGAGGTCGATCAACGAGACATTTTTTAATATCAATAAGAATTTTTGCCTCTGAAGCTCATATTACATTTTTGAAGGTAAATTTGAGAACAAATGGTGAGTCTAGTCATAAGATACAGCGAGTCTATGCCAATAGCAATTTAAAAAAAAAAAAAGCACATTCTGCATTAATTGTATGGAGCCAGCCCCAAAGACCAGCACTTCACACGCTGTCATCATCTAAACAGTTAACAAGCTACAGCTCCCAGTCTGCCCCTGTGAACAAACAGGAAGGAATTGAAAAGATTTCAAGAGAGATTTTTTCCCTTCCCATTCGGTGGAAAGTATTTCTGCCCACAGAACACAAGATTCACAAAAATGTTGGACAAACTTCATCTAACCCCATCCAAAGCTACTCCTCACGCAGTACTTCACTAGCCAAGCTGCTTAACAAACAGGCCTGCGTTTATTTGGGCTAGTAACTCGGTTCCCTTCTCCTGGCTGCACACGTTAAGGGACCTGCAATGCAAGTTCCCTTCCAATACAGAAAGAGAAGCAAGTCCTTAAGGACTCCTATTAATTTCCTGACCATCTCCTTGCACACACATTTAAGGAGAGTACAACAGATTATTCCAAAGCGAAGGGTCTGCTCTGGCATCTCCTCTTTCTTTCATGGTTCAAGGCAGAAGTCCTGTTTCATAGTCTGTCTACTGCTCCTTCAGACTACAACCAGAGGGATGCTTTAGGATGCTGACCCTTCTTCTTCATTAAAGCTATTTGCTTTGAACGCTGAATTTGAGGCAGCCTAACCCCCACCCCTTAAAGCGTCTTTGTTCTTCAGGAATGTTATTGTGATTTTGCTGTTCCAAAAGCAGAGGTTGCAAATCAACATAAAGAAACTACATGTAAGAAAACCGGATTTTAAACATGGTCTAAACAGAACAACCCCCAATCCATCACAGTGCTTTGTAAAACTGCGTTTTGAACCTGTCTCTTCCCCCTCCCGATCCACAAGCAGTACCTGTTTCATGTCTGCACAATGCAGCAAGCATACGAGACTCACTAACATTTCAGATTTTTATTCCCTGTTAGTATAACAAAAATAAAAAATAAACAGACATTCAAAAACAGAAGCGAGATTGTTCAAGTACCAAATAAGGGGCTTTTCCAAACTTAAGGTGTGACACTCCTATAGCAATTCTGCTGTTTTAAACAGCCACGGCGTTTAGTTACGGACACGGTGCCACCCAAGCCTGCAGAGAGGCCAGGATTTGGGGCAACCAAGACCCTCCTCCTTCCCCTGTCCCCAAAACAGCACTAAGTGTCAACATTCGTTTCCACAGTCCCCATTACAGTTGCCTGGATTTGTGAAGGACAAACTTCGATTTTTGCCCTGCTGTGACTCGAATTCAGGTATGATTAAATGCAAGCTCTTTTCCTGGGAATGGCTTTTGGTTGTGGAAGTCTTGTGTACACTAGTGTCAGTCAGAAAAGAATCAGGCCCATCACATTAAATGGAAAACTTCTTGATCATCTGCCACATCAAGAGATGAGCGTGGAAAGAGCATTTTATTTTTGGCATAAGACAGAGGGCTGGATATAACTGGATATAACTCTAGATTGCAACTACCAACAGTGCAAAGCAGCAACTCAATCCACTGCTTATGAGAATTAAAAAAACCAACCACACCCAACAAAATGCAGCCCCCAAATCTAGAGTACTCCAGTATCAGAAGTTGGCTGATCACATATTTTGCTTCACATCCTAGTGAAGTGTCTGTCGGGACATCCCTCTGTTCCTAGGTTGGTTCTTCCCATTCTAAGATTACTTATAATCAATCAATAAACTAGTGGGAAAAGATTTACAGCTTACTAACTTCAAAAACATGGCACTCATGGCTGACACAACGGGGCAAATGGCAACTGTGGAAGCAGACCTGATTTCCATCCCTATGAATACAAAATACTGAATCACCCCTGATCCCTGCAAATATACTTCAAAACAGATTAGAAGAAACTGTGCATATTCATTTCAACATCCCCTCCCCCCCCCACCCCTTAACACTGTGCAAAAGTTATTTAACTTTACATATATACTTAATACAATATGGGTCAATGAGATCATACTCCTCTAACTGCAGTCCGCTAACAGACAGCTGCTACAACAGTGAGACTCTTCCCCGTTTTCCTCCCAATGTTTTGACTCTTGAAGCTCAAACCTTTTTGCATCTTTACTGTTTTAAAAGAACTTCAGTTCCTTTGTTTTGCCTTTCTGTTCACGCTTCCTGTAGTTGTTACAATCTTAACAGCTGCTTTTCATACTAGGGTGTAAATCCTGCACCTCACGGGCTCCTTTCTGCTTTCTCAGTCACGCGAGCATAGAGCAGCTCCTGGAAGCTGGGGGTTTCTCACAGGTCTAACGCTACTGAGCAAACAGAATGAGGCCGAGCGCAATGAGCGCAGCAGGACCAAGCCCTTGCCCCATGGATCACACCAGCTACACGTGCCACGGTTTTATACCCATTTTCATTTGCTCTACAAGATGCAAAAAGAATCTGTGCACTGGCACGTGAGAGTCAAAGGGGAGCAGTTGTAGCAGCTGGGACTTCAGGTGCCTAAACCAAAGAGAGAGATACAGCAGCAAAACACAGCCTCCGAGAGACTGCTGAGGATAACGGAGCCCAATACAAGGAATGTAGGCTTAGTCTGCCCATGGCAGAGGGTTTGGGCAAAACAGACTTTCAAAGAATGCTTCAAGATGGCTTATTTGCTGTGAACGATGCACTCAGAGCCAAGAAATCACCTGTGATCAGCAAAGATCTCAGAGGGCGAGGGGCCAGAATCCCAGCTCACTCCCAGCACTGTGAAGCCAAGCTGCCTTCACAGACAGCAATGGAATTGCACTGTATTTACCTTGGCAGAGCCGAGGCTGGAGCCTGGACCAAGACCTCACAGGATCAGTTAGATTCCACTATGGGGAAACTTCAGACAGCCCCGCTTTGCATTCCCACTGCTGTCAGTAATGTGAGGGTGTGCCTGGATTTATGAGCCTGAAAGTAGACCTGAGCTTGTTTAAAACAAAACTGAATTCTACCTACAAACAGGGCAGATGTGAAACACTTTAGCCAGGTTGTCTCTGTCACAAAAACAGAGATCAGAAATATACACCCCATCAGCCTCAAATGTTAATGCTGCAAATGAGAGAGATGGCAAAGGCAAAGAAAACAATCGCACACTCCTCTTGCACAGGTTTTTCCACAGGCATGAGGCACCTGGCTATCGTTTGTGCCTTTGAACTGATTTCCCTCATCAGGCACTTGGACTCAGCCCAGCGCCAAGGGAACTCTAGATGCACAAGAAGTGTGAGAATGACAGCTTTGCAGCTACCAGATTAGAACTGCAAATTCTCCAAGATGTAGGGCAAGTTTCTTTAAAAAGAAACATTTCCACATCCATATACCACTGAGGAATTAATCTGAGATTTTCAAAGGCTACATCTCATTTTTCCTTTTCTTGGGGAAGTGGGAGACAAGGGACACAGGAGCAGCTGTGGGTCACTTTGACATAGCAGCTTGTGTGAATTTTCCCCTCCTCTCACCCAGTTGTGGTTAAGTTTTGTAGGGTTTCATTTGATTAGAGAAGTGGCATCTACAGAATTCTTTGCCTGAAGATTGTACTCTGGCTGATTAGAAAGTACCTGGGATGGATGCATCAGCATCATCAGTGCAAAATAAAACATCCCACAGGCATGCCAGGCAACCAGACTACCCTTCCTGCAATAGCTGCCAGTGCTCCAGCCTCGTCACTTCCCTGCTCACGAATTCATAGAATCACAGAATTGTCAGAGTTGGAAAGGACCTTAAAGATCATCTAGTTCCAACCCCCCTGCCAGGGGCAGGGACACCTCCCATTAGACATTCAGTGAAATAACACTTCTAGAGTAAACAATGAACACCAACAATCCTGGCACTACTGCCCAGGCATTATAGAAAAGCCCCATTTGAACAGGAAATCAGCCCCAGGGTCAGAAACAGGTCCAGAGCATTCTCAGCCCTGCATGACTGTCTGCTTCCTGCCCTGCACAATGGGTGCAGTGCAAGGGAACCGCTTCTAGTAATAGGAACAAAAGTAACTTTCAAGGTTACACACTGAACAATTACTTTGCCAGTTGTGCTTTGATGCCAAGTGGTTCAGTTTGCCAAACTTAGCTCTTTTTCATTTCAAAAGCTTAAGGAATGGAAATAAGCTGCTTTGTATACTTTCCAGGGAGGGGATTTATTGGATGATTGCTATATTTGACAAAGCCCAGGACTACCCACTCCAGCATTTGACAGCAGCCCATGCCAAAGGATGGTACCAGACACCCAATAACAGAGGAGTACAGCTCTCTTCCCTTCCTGCGTTTTGCATCATGTCCAAAATAACTACAAGGGAATTTAGATGATAACGGTGTAAAATCTTGCTTGGCTGCAGTGGTATGGGAGTTCAGAACCTAGCTTGCAAAGAACAAAATCAGAGATCTAATTAGCATGCTCACTTCTCCTCAACTGGAAACGACTACACCTCATGAAAATTTGGTACAATAAGCCATCAAGAAGCATTCGACTGCACCTACCTCTTCTATACAAAAATCAAGTGTTACAAGAGTCTGTCATTGTTCAGCAAGAGAACTGCAACAGGCGAGTGCAAGCTTCATTCTAGTTTACATTCTGAAGCACAGTATCATTAAAAACTGAAAACAGAATCCCAAGCTGAGGAATGGGAGGAAGGGGGGTGAGAAAGAGGAGAGTGAACAACTACATCAGATCAGACAAATTTAGTATTTTGAAGCCACACAATTTTTAGCTTTTCCTTTTATTTATTTCAAGTTTTGGTGTAGGAAGTATATGCGGATGCTAATGCAACCTTCCCCGTAAGTGCTCAATCTAGCAACGAACAAAGTTTTGGTGTGTTCAGTTTGGTTATAAATGTTTCCTTTAAGTGAAGACCTGTAGTGCCATTGAAACCAAAACTTTGTTACTGTTGGCAAAAAATAAAGCAACTTTTCTTAACAAGCATTTTTCCATTTAAATAAAAACCTGAAGCTTTCCCATAATTCCTTTGGTCTTCTCTCACCAAATTCCACGCTACCTCAAGACAAGCCCTCTTTTGGAAGTTCGGCTGAATTGCAGTGAAACTGCTAAAATTAAGAGAAGAATTGCTGTGGTAGAGTTTCCCCCCTAGTTTCTTGGGAGTTTAAGACTAAAAGACATTACTGATGCCTCAAACAGAGGCTCCAAATTGTCTCTACAAGAACAAGAGAAAACAAAATCCAATTAGAAGTTCCACTGAAGGTGCCTGGCAAAAAATTATCTCCATAAAATGATGTTTTGCTTCCAGTATTTTTGTATGTGTTGTGTTGAGTTTATTCCCCTCATAAGGAAACAAAAGTATCAGTGTAAAAGCACAGCTGAGCTTTTAAGGTAGCACCAGGACACCTACACCCAAGTTGTCGTCTTGTTGCTGCTAGGCCTCTTTTTGATTCACATTCACAGAATCACTTCTTGTGCAAAACAAGCAGTCTAAGGAGAAAGAATGCCCTCCAAGTTCTAATAAAAATTGTAGAAAAGAATCCAAGATAGCCAACACTTTCCTTCTCCCCAAAATTTATCTGCAGAGAGAAGGAGGCATCTGTGCGTAAACAGGATAGGCAAGCCTGACGTTTAGGGAATCATTGTGTTGGACAAGGGATGTCTGCTGGTAATGAAGAACCAAATCTTTAAGTGTGCTGTACAGGTTATATGGTTCTGCAAACCCGTAACCTCTTGGAGTGCTGTAGATCACACAGTGTTTCACTTCTCCATCAGCTCTGCAAGGAAAAGAAACAGGAGCGTTTAACATCAAAGGACAAACCCAAAGCGACAGTCTATTAACAATTCACTAATGCAGCAATCCTGCCAGTCACTACATTACATAACGGAGGACCCAACAGATGCAAGTAGCAGAGATTAATATAGTCTGTGAAGAAACAGTGCTTCAGGGCATACGATTAAACACTCTTGCATAATAATCCACATAAGAGGCCCGTTCTATCCCAGCAGTAGAATTCCCTACTGCACTTTCTCCAAATGTTTCTTGGGAAAGAAGTCCATGCTTACCCATGAAGATAAGCACTTGAAGTCAGCAACGACTTTGTGCTCAACTTATCTGGAAACCTTGCCACTAAGTGAAGCCACCAAGATCCACGGGTTCTTAGGACCTACAGAGTATTTCATGAAATGCAGCACTAAACTTCGGTGTGCATTTTCCAACATTAAGCATGGCATGGGTTCAAGTCAGCTCATCATCCAAGTCATAGCGACTGAGTCCCTAACTTGGCAAAGCAGCTACTGCAACACGGTATTTCCAAAGCTGCTAGAAAAACCCATTTGCCAGAAAGATCAAGTATTATGTAATCCCTGTACTGGAGCCTGTTACAATCCAAGTCACATGTAGGAACAGGTTACATTAAGCCAATCCTTTGCTAGCTTGTAGTACGACACAAAGCAAGCGAAAGTATCTGATGAACCCATCACTTCAGTGACTGTGACAAACAGTATCTTCAAGATAGCAGATATACCATCCCCAGTTACCTTGAGGTGATATACCTTCACATAGTTATTTCTCAGACTGGCTTTCAGAAGCAATTAACCTCATGTGAAATAAATCAGTGAAAGCCATTTTGCACTCCAGAACAGTCTTGAAGGATTTTTAGATAATGGAATCAGAGTATTTCTGACCTCCATTACACTAGCATAAAATGAAGTGAAACACAAGAAATCAATGCAAGGCTGTGTGAATGTCATAAAAACTACTGCTCACAAATAACGTCTCCTCTGAAGTATCACTGTTACCTTAAACGTACAAGAGGAAGCATCTAGAGTTGGGCATGTCTGGAAATGAGAACAGAAGATGTTACAGCTTTACAGCCCTGTTTTTCTTTTTCCCATGTGTTCCTTGGTAGGGATGAATATGGGAGAATTTGGCCTTAATTTACTTATGACTGTAAAGCTTCAAGTTGGGATACTTCAGAATTTTGTACTAGCTATGGCGGTGACTGAAGAGCCTGTGAGGACTGCAGTTATTGCACATTCAAAGCACGTTTTTACAACACATCTTTTTCCATGCTAGTCCTTCTGCAAACATGCAGCACATTCCAATGGGTAGGCCTAGGCTAGGCCGGGCTTTTCTTCCACAAAATAAAGAGCTGTGGTAGAGATTTATGAAGTGAGTAGTTAGAACAAAAAGAAAAATAGACTTACACCACAGAACAAGCATAACATCCTTTCTTGCTACTCTCGCGAATTAAAAATGCTCCATCAGGTTTCCCACAGAGCAAGTCTTCTGCTTGGATACGGTTGAGATCCCCAACAAACCAAGTTTTCTCATCATGATGCGGCAGGTTTTCATCCTCTTCATTCACAAAGTATGTGCTGAAAGAGGATAAATTTGTTAACCAGGGGTCAGGAAAGGAGTTAATAAGCAGAGTGATTCTAGCAACCTAGTCAAGAGGCATCCCTGCCCATGGCAGTGAGGCTGAACTAGATCTCTAGGGTCCTTTCCAACCTAAGCCATTCTATGATTCATTTTTGCAGAAATCATTGAAAGAAATACCAGAACACACCTAAATAGGGAGGTCAGGCTCCTAATGTACATATATTAAAGGCTTCAATGTAGAACTTAATTATTCCAACTTTGTTTAATCCTAAAATTTTCAGCAGAGTTGCTGCCTCACATGACATACTTCCCCTACAGAATTTCTCCCTTTTTCTGCAGTCCCTCCTTCTACAGTCCTTTACTGAGAAACTAGTGCTTTGTACTACCAACCCCCACAAGAGAAAACACTTAATGGAACACTTCTCAGTAAAATCATATGTATAGTGACACTTACTCATCAATGTTTTCATTTTTGATCCCCAGCCAGTCGTTTATTCGCTTCTGTCTCACCCCTTTGTGATTGAGCCATCTGGCAGAAGACAGCATTAACAGGTTACTTCAGAGTGCATGTATGGGTTTTCTTAGTGAGCAATCTAAAGCTCAGACACAACATCCCATAGTCTAGAGCTTAGTTTGTTCTCTAGTAGCAAAAGCCACAGGAAGACCACAGATTCCATAAGAGTACTTCCTTGCATCACCTTCTGAGTTGCCTCCTTTAGTGGACACAGCATAAAGGAGCCATGAAACAATTGCTTAACTGGAGAAAGAAGAGTTTTGAGCTGAAGAAGAGGTACTGCCTCTGCACAATGCAGTTCAGAAAGGAAGTGGAAAACACTTATTTACACGAGTTGCAGAATGTGCACCTAGTTGTGACAGAATAAGTCTAAACAATAGGCGAACCAAATACTCAGACATCCTATGCCAGAATGTAGAACCTTAGCACTCACAGAACTCTGGTTATGAAAGGAAAATTAAATTCCCATTATACTGATGGAAACAGTCATTTATCAGGTTAATCAGAAATAGTATTCTGAGGTACAGGTCAGGTTTACTTACACAAGATACTGATCTCTGATTTTGCGGAGCTGAATTAGGTCAGGCTTGATACTATTCATTTTCTTATCAGTCTCCCTGTTGTCCAGAGCTTGTTTCTTCAAATCTTGTTCCAGGCGCATTTTACTATCATGGATCTCACCCAGGCGTGACTTTAATTTTTCATAGTTCATCATTATCCTGCAAACAAGTGTAAGATTTGAGAGGTCAAACCAGTCTAGAAGGACTGAACCTTGCCAGTAGCACATATATAAGAATATCACAAGAACTACTGTAACAGCAGCTCCTCCCTTTGATCACCTCATCTTAACATGGAAATTACTAAAAGAGTGCCAGAAAAGACCTCTTGCCCAAGGCCTACCATCCTTTCGCATAGTTTGAACCTTCAGTTTACCTTAATGTGTGTCCTGGCAGAGATACAGGAATAAATTATCCCTAGGAAGATAAGCTAGAACAGATTCCTCCTTCACTGTCAGTTTTCGGTATATCGATTACACAATCCCACCACCAGTATCAGTACTAGCAAAATTTCAAATACAGACTACAAGAGCTAGCAGCAAGTAATGCTGCCTGTCTCTTCATTCAAGACTAGTTCAGGTTTGCTATAATTCAGGAAAAATACTTATTTCCCCTATTCATTGCTCTTTAGTCAGAGTGAGGCACCATAATTGCATGGTAAGGTTGTTACAGGTAAGCATTTTTAGTCTAAAAATCTCTCTAAGGTTACCCTACCGTGATTATTCATAAAGGTAGGTATTATACCTGGTATTTCTTCAAAGGCCCAGATATAGCTTTTTCTGGTAGTATCTTCATAGAAGGGCAATTTCAGATGAGGCCCTTACCGAATTTGTGAGATAACCACTATCCACTACCAAGTAGTGGCAATTAAATACTGATCTTTGAAAGTGGCCAAACCTGACTATGGACTATGAGATTTACCAGATCTCTACACATTTCACAGTTTACAAGTAAAGATTTTTCTGAATTTTATTCTGAGTAAATCCAAATAGAAAAGGGATAAACAAATGAAATTATTTCCTGATCCTTTCCTGGTCATCATCACAGTATCTTGATTTACTGAAGTTAAGAGAACAATCCAGAGATCTCCCACCTCTTCTGCCTACAATGCAATTCCTCAACAGAAGAGGGCTTTACACCTTGGGGGAAGGTCTCAGAAAATACTGAGCTTACAGAAGGTTTTATATGATGCATAATTATATAAAAATTTCATGGGAGTGTCAATGTGGACACTAGTTATTCCTTGTAAGCAAACAACTTCAGGGCCTACCGTTCAATTTCTTTGTCGTTCCCTTCCCTGCGAAATCTCTCAATGTATTCTTTGCTGTAGCGCTCTTGTGAGTGGCACTGTTCCTCAAATATCTTAATGGTTTCATTAAATGCTTCAATTGCAGTCCTCTTCATCTGAATTTCCTGTGTGAGGAAAGAGTCCTTCATCATTTGTTCATGACAGATGACAATGGAATAGTCAATTATGTTCACTAAATTGATTGGGAAGAAGTTTTCTCCCTCCACAAGTCACAATGTGATGAATCAGTTTTAAAACTTAGTCAAATGCCCAAGTAGAGTCAGGGAAGATTTACTCCCTGTAAGTCTACCCTCCTACCCTACGTGATGGCTCTCTATTAGGCTGCAAACCCCTCAAATATTTTAGTCACATTTTCCATCTTAGTTTGCAGGAAGACTGCCAGCAAAGCTCCTCCCCATACATGAACTATCTTATTTTACAAGAAGCAGTCCAAATACTGTATTTGCACTACCTTAATGCACAATATCTGGTATCTGATTTGAACACGGCTTCATAAAAAACCTGGACAAACTCCTCTACAATTCATTGCAGCACTCAGCAGCTGGAAATACTCAGCAGTCAAAGAAGCCTGCAGTGCAAAGCTTGGAGGTCATGGCCTTCACTGCCTTATCTTATACTAGGAAGCTCAGCTCCTCTTTCTTCCTTGCTGCACACCATACCTCTAAGACTATCAGCAACAAGTAATATTGACTGTTTTCCATCAGCTTTGAAACCACCTTGCTTTATTCCACAATTTACTAAGTTTTTTCCTTGTATTTTCTGACCTTGGAGTGCCTTCATTAGACGTAACAGGTTAAAATAATTTTCTTTACACAAGAAACAAGATGATACAGACAGCGAAAGTAGAACCAACCTGTGATGTTCTGGTATATTCTTCATACAACTTGTCATACTCTTTACTCTTTTCCTGATACTGAGCATGGTATTCTTGAAGCTTTTTACCTACTGCATCTATATTATCTTCTTTCACCAACTGATCCTGTACATATAAAAAGCTATTGAGTCTTTAAGCAAAGCAGCTTTTCCCTAAGAGTATCCATGTGTCCACTTATACACATTTGCATTTTACAGTTATTAGCATCATTTTTACAATCAGGTTTCAACAGAACACAAACACAGTCTCTAAATCCCCCCTCCTCCATGCAACAAGTTCCACAGTTTACAGATGGCAGGAACTGGAACCATGGGACACCAAGAACTGTGCCAAAACATTAAAGCTGTAGTGGTTTTTGGAAGCTAAGTCTAGGATTGCTTTCTCCTGTTGGAGAAAGCAGGAAGTGAATTGTTTGAAATCTGAAGTTAAAGATCACAGGTTTTTTCCCCAAGCAGCTCTGCACTTTTTTCCTTAATGGAGGACAATGTCTCAGGGTAGTGAATAAAACTTTAAAAAAAATATTACTGAAAATTTTAGATGGCTAAGCACAGAGTGAGCAGCTGCATGGCTCCTATGTGCTTCAAGTACAACACTGTCTAGAACAGCGCTCTGTGGGACCACAAGGGTCCGAGGGGAAAAAACCCAAAGGCTTCTCAGAGAAGTTCAAGTCTGCTGCATGTCAGGGTTTCACTTTTCTATTGGACTGCTGAGGAGGAGACTGGAAACTTGGTAAGAAGCTGAAATGCCTTGGTGATTTGGAAGACCCATTGCTACAAGCAAAGTGAGGTCACACGTGAAAATACTTTTTTTCAGGTTTCACATAAAGCAAAAAATTATATACACATTTGCTTTTTTTTCTTGTCTGCACTAATAGGTACTGGGGTTCAATGAAGGATCTTACCTGCTGGTACCGGGACACTGGATACATCAACTTCACATCAAGCTTCGGGTTATACTGAGCAAGAGACTCATTGCGGTAGTGGTTAATCAGTTCCACAACTGAATTAAATGTCAGCGGATCAGAAAAGCCATATTTTCCATCCCGATGATAGATCTTTATCAGCTTATTGTTGCCACCCTTCCTGTAAAGCAGTTATTGAGAGGTTTTACTGTGCACCTCCTGTCCCTCTTCAATGCCACAACTGCTAACAAAGACACCAGTGAAACTCCTGGGCAAGTGGCTTTGACGCTGTACACCTTCACAGTGATTCTTTACATACTAGCAGATACTAGGTAGTTTAATATTCAATACACACAGAATTATCATCAGATACTATTTGAGCAAAGCCCAAAATAAATCTCTGTGTTCATGTTGGAGGCAGCTGATGGTATTTAAGACCTAGCTTTGCCAGAACTTTTGCAAGGAAAAAGGAAGATGCTGAAAGGCTGAATAAAGTAGCCATAGGAAAACCCAAACCCACAATTTCCTGCAGTTTGGGGTCACTAATAGTATACAACTGAGTATACATTTATACAGTGATTAACAAGTCTCTTGAGTTATGAATGCTAATACAGGATACTTGAACCTAAACAAAATCCTTTGAGGATTACAGGATGGTTGTAACTTCAGGACCTTACATTATCCAGATTTATACATTCTAGCAGTTTCCGCAAATACAGTGCTTATTTCTTCCTTTTTTTTCCACCAATAGACTGTTTAGACAATATCCTGTCCTTCCTGCACTCTCAATTTTGGTTCCTAAAGACATCTGCATTCAGCAAAATAACCAAACGGTGCCAAACCTTAGTGCACAAGCTGTGAACTTCAAGGCAGAAGTCAAAGCAGAATTTAAACTACACCCTTGGGGTCAAACCTGCCATTAAGACAACAGCATTTCATGGCAAGATCAAGCATCTCCCCTATCACAGTCACTCGCAAAGGTGTGCTACAGAGGCAGTGGCTTATGAGTCTTGCCCGTTTGCTTCTAACAACCAATCTTGGGAGCATGGCAGAGGCAAGTGGCTGGACAGGCTGGGCAAGGCACCAGCCGGTAGTCACATGAGGGCTGCTGCCTAACTGCAGTAGACAGGGCTGGGGCAGCTCTGTGAAGTCTGCCACTCACAGAAAAATCTAATGAAGAAAAACATGGCTTCAATTCAGTATTTCCTAAACGTTAGATCAGAAAGCACAAGATACTCTTTTTACAAAGACACTGTGTTTGATTCTCCAGAGCTGCACACTCCCATTAATCAAAGCCCTAGTTTATGAATACCTTTTACCTTTGCAGTTCTGAAACTATGAAGCACTACTGATTGGCTCTCCTCCCTGAGTCCCATCTACACAGGGATCCTCACAGTAATGTTTAGTGATGGACAGGATTCAATCCACAGAACAGAACTGTCTATCAGACTTGGCTATTTACCCATTCTTGGATCTGCAGTACCTATGAGAACATTGCTCAACTTGAGCCACACCAGCTTTACACAGTCACCACTACCTCTGGTATAGCAACTAGCTACTCAGGGTTTTACTGTGTGACTGAAACTGCTCAACACTTACCGTAATGTCAGAGTGTAGTCTCCCTGCATCTTGGTTGATGCATCGCGCACCAGGAATGTTCCATCTGGCATGTCTCGTAATTTGTCATTTACTTCTTCCCTGGAGAATGGAAAGGAAGGCAAAATAAGAAGCATTAAGGACATGATCATCTTTGCCACAGGTATCAATATTGGAGCCAGTAACATCAGCATGTGTAAGGAGTTCGATCTTCAAAGTATCAGGCAACCTTGTTTGACACTAAGGCTCTCCAGTCTTTTAGGCCACATAAAGCAAGTCTGAACTTGTGTAGTTACACCAAAAAATAGCAGCTGCAGCCAACTGACACTTAGGAAGAAGTCTCTGTTTAAGCAACAGTAGCAGCTCTGTCTCAGAGTTTACAACCTTTCCCTGCAATCTGCTCAAGTTTTAAAGTCCGCACTGGAAGCAGGTGCCCTTGGAGAAACCAGTCCCGACCTCTTAAGAAATGGTGTCTAGAATCATAGCTCAAAGGTGTCTAGAGTTTAGCACACTTTTAGTCTCAAGAGACTCATTATTGGCTTAACTCTGATCTTATTTACAGCAGTTTTAAACCACTACAACCTTGCTAACTTCAGTGCAACTTTTCCTTATTTACAACTGAAGCAGAAGGATACTCAGTTCAGAGCTAAGCTAAATCAATAAATCTTTTAGTGAGAGTACCGTAAGCATTAAGAAAATTCCAGCTGAAGAGTTAAGTGTCTTGCCAAGTTTGACCATTTCACCCACATTACGTATCTCACTTTATAACAGCTCCCTCACAGGTTCTTAGAGGCACTAAGTACTTTTTAATACAGTAATTTGGGAACTAAAGTTTATCTGGTAGCCTCAACATTATCTAAGTGAAGTAGGAAGCCTACTTGAGTCTTACAATGAAAAATCAACAGCAGCTTTTTTGTTCAAATACTAAGGAACAAAAGTATTCTTACAAAATAGCCTTAGTTTCAATTCAGCTACCTGAAAACCATTCTGTTAGTAGAACTGATGCCTATTAAGTATTACGTGCATATCTGTTTACTTCTCTCAGAAACTTTTTACAGATTGGACCAAGTTAACTCAAATGGCCTTCTTTTTGGATTTAAGGGCTTGGGCTTATGCCTGCAAGTTGCACCCTGGAGCTCAGGACAAAATCTTCAGCACAAATTCTTAGCTGAAGAACATGGCTCCTGCGGTCTGCATCTGCTGGTTGTCAAATTAGGGTCATAACTCCATCCTTACATGCATGTGTATCATACTTTAATAAAGCCATTTCGATGTGATTTGTACCGCATTAACTCCTGCCATCACGTGCACTGTTAACTGAGGAACAAATCCACAGTCAGTAACTGATACCAATATCAAGCAGTTTTAAACAAACTGTGCATAGAGGGTTTTGTGATCAGGTTTTGCCACTCTGCTTTGATTTAGAATTAACAGAAAAATATTACTGCCAAGGCCCTTCAAAAGCAAGATCTGTGTGGGTTTGCTTTATAAAGATAAGGGTGGTACAATAAAGATATGATAGCTTTATTTCCCCTCTCAGAACTCCAGTGAACTGTGGCAAACACACTCTTCTTGTCTCTGACAAAGCACTTCAAAGTAATATGTGCACAAGTTTAAGCAATTCCTGATCATGCTGCCAGCATACTTATACTCACGTTTCCCCCTACAGTTACAAATTCTAGACTCTTCAGAAGTGCCATAAGAGGGAAAGAGATGACTGGACACTTCAGTTCTTTTATGTAATTAAGCATATAAAAACTGGCATTTCATTTTCTGAACCTAACCCAAGTCGTCTATTTTCTCAAGCACATAGAAAAGGGTTTCCTTAAGAGGCAAAACTTATTTGGTATGTGCCTGTATCATCTGCTCAGTATAGCTGGTGATGGTTAGCATCTGTAAGGGCTATTTTTAAACCACCATGTAATAGAAATTAATACAGATGCAATTTTAACCAAATGTTAAAGAAAAAAAAAAGAGTGCAATTCCTTTTATTCTGAGCCGGCTACTGAAATTTTGCTGAACTGCTTGCATCCCAGTATTGTATGCTTACAAAACCTTATTAGCTAGCACATCCAGAGGCACTTTTCTTTGGAACATAATTTTCTCTTTTTAAAAGGACTGTGTATCTAGAAAAACTTAGAAATCCAAGACTGGCAATATCTGCACCAGAACAGTAACAACTTAAACACAAGTCCTGAATCCAGTTGAAGATCTGACTTCCACTTAGTGCTTTGCCCTGAAGCATTTCCCTCCTGTAAAATGCTGCCTGCAATAGGCATATTCTTCTCTCGAATCCTAACAGACTTATTCTATTTTTAATAATATATATTAGTATATTTTCATGAATATATTTTAGTAATATTGCTTACCTTGATATGTCCCCCCAGTACCACTCTGCTTCCTGCAGAGAGAAACTGGAATTGTCCTTTATTCCATTTGTATTAACTGGAGTCATTGGTTTGGGGGGCTTTGGAGGAAGAGCTGAAAACAAAGAACAGATTAAAGAAAGGTAAACAGGGGAAAATAATTACTAAATCACTATAAAGTGAGAGAAAATGTGCACCCTGAAAGAAAAAGTTTGAAATCCAAGTTCAAAGTAAATGGAATTTGTAATTTTTAAAGAATTTAAGTCAAGAGCAGCAACTGTGATCCCAGATTTCCTAGTGCTCAAACCAGACACATGCTTGAGGGAGGGGAAAGGGCAGGAGTACGAGGAAACGTGAGTTTGTTAGCAGGAAGACCGGCTTGGGTATGGCTACAAGGGCAATCAGCACCTAAACCTCCAAACAAGTTACAAAGGCATATTGTGTTTGAAAGCCACAGCCTGGAGAGCACTGTGCACTACTATGGAAAACTCCAGTTGCTCAGGCATCACCAGTCCTTATGCCAACCTGTAAAGTGAATGCATGGACTCTTCAGTGGGAAAAAACACTGCTACTAAGAGAAGTGGTGGCTGGGCATCAGTATATCCATCACAGATCCAAGGTTCATGTTTCATACTAGATTTGACATTTAGGCTTTTGTTAGGAACAAAAGCTATGACTCTTTGCATACTACGGGACATGAGGAGATAAAGGAAGGGGAAAGAGGACATTAGCTCACTATTAGAGTACCTGTACCACTTTACATAGTTGAAGTGTTTACCACCGGAAAGGGGATACTACAAATGCAAAGACAGGCAGAACTGCACATCTGCAGGCCCAGTGCATACCTGCCCAGAATTGCCCTATTCTGAATTCAAGGCAAATGGGCTTTTACTTCTGTTCTCAAAATAGGTTACACAAGGTAAGAACATACAACATACTGAAGCTCTTGCCACTTGGTCAGTTTTTGCTCAAAAAACTTTATCATGGTCCTGAATGCAAGCCCTATATCAGGAGTACTTCAGCAGCCACAGGCATGCTCATGTATTGGTACAGACGTGTCTATCAGCAGAAATGCATTACACTATTTTCTTCAAGAAAGATGTCTTGAGAGCTCTTCCCTACTTTGCAGAGACTGAATGCTTCATCAAGAACACTATCACTGAAACTGAGCATTTTTCAGGCATTTCATGAGACAGTGTTTTACAGGGACAAGTCACATTTGAATTCAGAGTACAAAAGCAGCTACACACATTGATTTGCTACTAGCACATCTCTAAGTCAGACCCTGAACATCTGTGCTCCCAGCCCTGTGCCCTCGCCATCAGATTACACAAGCATCAGCGAGCAGGCCTGACACACTGACAACAGCCATCTTTCAGATGCGCACAATCCCCATGTACAAGCAAAAACACAAATAAAGAGAGCAGAAAGAAGATTTTGATCTCTATCCCCAGTGCTGAACGGCTTAACACTAAGAGGTGTGCTGCTTGGCACCATTCATGTACTCACCTCCGAGCCACACCTCCCACATTAAAGAAGAGAAAACAGTGTTCCAACTGTAGTTCCAAATACCATTTCATGTTGAAAATCTGACACAGTAACTTCACTGTTCTCATACAAACCAGTAGATACTTTAATTGAGCCAATCTAAACTAAATCTGAACCTTGACCCAGACGTTTGCACCCTGGGGTTGCTGACCAAACACCTGATTCAGATAGCAGCATTCATTCTGTGGGACTGAGCATTAAACTGTAACATACAGGTTCTTTTTATGAGGTGAGCTGGGAAGTTTCAGGTGTGCACATATCTAGTGAGACAATAACAGGTCTTATTATAAAAGGAAGGTGAAAACCTCTAGATTCAGTGAAGTAGCTTGCTGGCTAGGAGGCTTCAGTTACTTCTAGCTTGACTGCTACAGTTGTTTGTATAGCACCCAAGTATTTGTACAAAGCACCATCGAGAGTGACATAGTTCTAAACCCTACTTTGCTTGAAGCTCCCAGCCCCATCCTACTTTTGTGGGATCAGAGGAGCATATAGTCAGGCTAAGCCTGTAGAGTCAATTGTATTTACTGTGCCCTGTGCTGTTCCATCTCCCTCATTCATATTTCCTAGATTAGAAAATGTCTTCATGTCCTTGCTCCTCCTCACCTCACATCTGGGCTGTGCTACCCTACTACTCCTAAGCAAGCAACAGGGCAGACATAGCACTTAGTCTCAGTGTCTGCACATGGCAGTAAATCTAAGTTCAGAAAGCCTGGAATAGATCAGAACATCTACAGAATCTTTTGTAGATTCTGAGTCATCCACAAGTGCATGGAGACTCCTGTAAAAACACAACAGCATGGAGGATTCTTAGAAAGCTTTACCAGCACCAGCAATTATTTCACTGAGTCTTGCAAGTTAAGGCTTGGACATATCAAAAACTTGAAGGTATTTCACAGTGTAAAAGCCTGTTTTAGATGGTAATAGGGGCTTTCCAGAAGAGGCTTTCAAGTATTCTCCAGAGTACTTGAATACTTCTCTAGCCCCTCTTGTAAGATTAAGTCTCCTTTATATACTGTGGAATTATTTAGCAGCTTTGTTAGGACTCACTGCAAAGTACTGGGCACAGAAAGGCAAACTAACAAAGACCAGAAAGGTAAGGAACAGCAGTTTGGCATACGGACACAGAGCACTAGACATTACACCAAGTGTCCTTACTACAGGTGGGGGGGGTTTCCGTCTTTCCCTTAATAGGTAGTATTGGTTCTTCCTATCAGGGGGTTGTCTGCAGAACTTCATCCTGCATAAGAAAAATGGAAGGAAATTCTTCCAGGGAGAAGAATAAGGCTTGGACCAGTTCCTGTAAAACCTGACTCATGGAAGCCAGTTCCTTTCACAATAGACTTTTGAAAAATGCTTTTTAATAGCTTGCACATTTAAAAAATACAAAAGTATTTGCAAGGGTGGATCCTGTTTCCAGAGAGCTATGCAGCCAATTCTTTACTTTGAGCCATAATAGATTTTCCCCTGTATTGGCTGTAGAACCAGGCCCTTGCTCTTGCTTTAACATGCCCTTCCATTTCAGTTTTCCTTGGCTACCCTCTCAGCCTGGTATGACTGTAGTCTGTACAAATGGAGAACTGAGCACGAAGGGAGTTTAACCCCACAGCCCAGAGCCTGTGATGACACAAGGGGAGCATTCTATGCTAGCATGGCAAGCCTGCTGTAACAGAGCAGCACCCATCCTACTGCTGCTCTCATAACACTGGCCCATGGAGCTGCTAGAAGAGACATTTAAAATAGTTTTTACTAGTACCTAGACAGTACTAACCACCCTGCTAGGAGAAATCCTGTGATGTTTCTATGAGAAGCTACAGAGAGCCTTAAAAAGTCTAAAGACTTGATTTAAATTTTTGTTAAAATCTGGTTTTATATGCCTTACTTGATGAACACCAGAGAGCTAAAATCCTACAGGAAAGTAAAATAAGGCTGGCTTGAAGTCAATAGAAACGCTTTCAAGAGCAGTCCTGTTTCTTTCCATGTCACTGGGTCCAATTCTGATCTAGCCACAGGCACAATCTTACTTTATCTCAAAACAAACTCTGATTAGAGTGAAAGATCCTGATGGTTTCTTGCCTTCTCCTTCCTGGGAGAGAAAGAACATTGATCACAAGTGATTAACAGCAGAATGAATCTATCTGTTCTAATAAAGAACTTGCTGTTAGCACCAGACACACAAGCATCCTCCCCCTACCATGTCTCTAGGACAGCTTTACAGCACAGATCTTTCCAAAATCCGAAAGGTAACATCTCAGCTGGACCCTTCCATTCCCAAGATCAGGTTCAGCCTTCAGTGACCACCTGGCACGCAGTGATGAGAGCAGACCGGCTTTCCCTCACGCACTACTGAGCATCTCTAGTTTTCTTTCTTTAGCAACTCTAGTCCCCTCTTCCTAGCTTCCCCAAGCTGCCTATCTTGAGCTAAATCCCAATCCCAGATCAGTGTCACTTAGAAGGGGGGAATATAAAGGAGCTGGTGATGGAGCAGAGACAGCAGCAGCCAATGCGGCCAGGCCCGCGATCGGATGTTGCTGTGACGTCAGGGCCCGAAGGCTGCCGGGCGGCTCCAGCAGGTAGCTTCAGCCGAGCTGCTCCACTGAGCTGCCACGCAGGGCCGCAGAGAGAAAAGCCTATTGATTAAGCTTTGCCAAAGTAATTCTTCTGATGCTTTCTTGACTGAGTAGAACTGCTTTTTAAAAAGGCTATTCAAAATTTAACTGACTTGATTCCCTGAAATTCAAACCACCTCCAACACTCAAGACAACCAAGAAAGCTGGCAAGAGTCTGAAGTTCAGCACTGTTGTAGAGTTTTTTTAATTAAGGTCACTTGTAGAAAAGAGTGTGCTATATTAATCCTGAATTTAATTCAAAGTACATGGAGACTTCCATGAGATATGCACTCTTCCCCATCAGGGTCTGAATCAAAAGCTTCACAAGTTTACATGGTCTAAGAGCCACCAAGCCCTGCATGTGAGGGTCTTCAATGGTAATAATTCAGAAGGAGTGAAAAAAGAAGAATTCCTTGGGTCTTCAAGTGCTACATCCCACCTGGCATCCTGTCAAGCAGCTCATTTCTTCTCTTGCTGCAGTATTTGCATACAAGATAAACCTGTCAGTTAAACTGTAATTTGCTGTTTTAAGGCAGATGCCACTTACTCTAAGAATGGCTCCATAACGTATTTCTTCTAGTATTTTCCAAGAGCTGCAGGCCAGCTACTTAAAACCATAGCAGGTTTAAATGCAGTATTAACTCTTACTGTTACAAATAACCACAACCACCAAGTACTCTGATAAAGTCCATTTTAAGTCACTCAGCACTTCCATGAGCTTGTTTACCAGCCTTTCTGATGCCCTCAAACTACTCTTTCCACATTGTGACAAGCAGAAAATGGATCAGAGGATTTCTGAAAGTTACCCAGCTTCAAAAAGGCTGACATACAGTAGATACCCTACAAACCACACTAAAAAGCTCTAGAAAGTGTCATTACTATGGAAACATGCAAGTAATCCACAGTTAGGCCAGCTAACATTTTAATGACATAGTCCTTAAGGATGGAAGGGTTTTTCCTTTGCAGGTATAGATGAGGACTTCGAATGAAAATGCAGGCTAGGTTTCCTTTTTTGAAAATAATAAAAAAAATCCCCCCAATCTTTAACTGCTCACTGTAGTCTCATCCAATTTCCCAAACACTTTTCTCAATGTCTTTAACACTGCAAAGCCTCAAAATCTTTCATTCCTTCAATAGTCCTGTACTTGTTACTGCTGCACAAGATCCCCTTGAGACACTAGAGGAAAAAAGCATATGCTGAACAAAGGTGCTTTTTGCACATAATTTGAGAGAATTTGTGTACTACATGTGCAAGCCAAAGCAATAAGGCACCACACTTGTGAGGAGACTTTCCAGCTGACAAAGAGGAGGGTCATGCACACCTGCTGACAGCAGTTCATTCCCCGGCACTGGCAGGTAAGTTATCTTGGCAGCTCCTCATCTCAACTCGTCAGGTCTCTTGCCAAGATCCCTTCTGCAAAGCACTGAGAGCCAATGCCCTTCGATAGCTGCCCTCTGAGGAAGGGCAGCTAACGCGCACTGAAAACTCCTCAAGGGACGGAGAAGGAAGCTACTCGATCGCATTATTGCTAGCCACAGAACTGGAGGCACGCTTACTTTTTCGCTCTCCTCCCCCAAAACAGGCGAGATGCCAAAGAGTAAGACATATTCAAAGAATTGAAGTCTTTCAATATCTCATTACAGAAAACAGCAGACAAGTTGGCAGAAAGCCAGGCAGGCTTCCAATGAAAACACTCCCATTATAGCTTCGCTTGTGCTCCTATGAACTTTCATAAAAACCAACACCTTTAAGAAATATTTCAGTTTTGATTAATTGGCTTTTTTGATAAAGATCTGTTTTGTTTGAAAACTCCCCAGCTCTCCAGTCCTCTCCCACACCTCCCAAATGCTCTTTCACCTCCTACAGCCTGCCAGACTTCTGCTGCACTCTGTTCTTCACGAGCATCTACAGCTACTGCTCAAGTTAAAAGGTTACCTGCTATGGGACACTGTAGAATGGTGGACAAGAACAGTGTGTGAAGAAGAGACTGGCTCAAATTCAGAATTCTTTTGGGCATTTCACAAGCCCCCCTCACTGCTTTGCAAGGCTTGTTACTTCATGGGCTGAGACAGAAGAAATGGAAGATGCTTGCTGTCAGATAAATGTTGCAAAGTCAAATATCTCAACTTCCCAATTATTTTCACTGCTTGATGAAAAACAGTTTTCCTTTCATAGCATAACAGCTGCAAAGCTACAGCAGTGTCAGAGGTTCCATGACCAATAGGGTTGAGATGTCTGTCCCAAAGTTAACAGGAGGATAAAAAGGACAAGCTCTCCTTTACATACCAAGCATAGTCAGCACACTACTAATAAGCTGGATACCAAAACAATAAAAATGTTCGAGAACTTTTGCCATGTTTTATCACTCAAAGATTGTCACTACCTCAGCTCATTTCATGAAGGAACAGCTTTATCTCTTAAGCCAATAGTCTTAAGATTTTTACCAACTCTTTGGATGAAAGTCCACAGCAGACATTTTATTGTCCATGAAAATTAAAAACAATTAAGAACAATTTTACTTTACAGTATCCAGTGTGAGGTCTAGAAGACTGTATAAGTAAATATAAAACACAAGGAGCAAGTAGCTTCTCCTTTTTGGTTATAAAATAAGCCAGTTCCTCATCTGCCTTCACAGAAGAAATACCACACCACCAATACTCCACAGGTAAAGTCTTCAAACAGCTATTGAAGAAATACTCTTTTGTCAAGACATGAAGACAGATTTTTGGTAAGAGTAAGGAAAACAAAATTTAGCATAGCACCAAGCTACAGTGACCAAGAATGAAGAACTAGGTTTTCACTGTGGAAGACAAGAGAATGAAGTCAGGCCCAAGCAGTGACACATTATGGCTATGAGAACTACCAAAGCCAAAAGAAAAAGGCATTTTGAATAAAAACAGCCCAGGGCTGTTTTCCCCAGAAATTTCAAAGACTAATCATCCAGCCAGGCGTCAGGTACAAACCTCACAGGAGAGCCAAATCACAGAAATAATCGGCACTACTGAGAAGTCTGCTGCACAAGAGTCTACTTAAAATAATAATAATACAGCTGTAAATAATGTGGCTCTTGCTGCTCCAAGCAGCACTTTATTTCAGCTTACCACTAGCTCAGATCTTTCAGAGCAGTATGTAAAATTGTTCCTCAGCACAAGGACAGATACTGTATATGTTAAACTACTTTCTAGTTACCAAAGTGGAAATATTTCAACACCACCTAAATTGCTAACAGAGAGCTATCTAAATCAAGATCAAAAGGTGCATTTCAAGTCAACACTCCAGAAAAAAAATTAAAGGTAGAGGAGTACTCAGAGGAAAACTGCTCTATGTTGTGTCATGCATCATCTTTTCTAAGAACCTCGATCTTGAAGGAAGTTCCACTGAGGTAGAAGTCCTAACCCATGCAGTCATATGCAGTGCCCTGAGCAGAAGCCAAGATTCAGAGCAGGTATGGAGTTGTCTAGCCGGGCTCTGACTGCACAGCCATTGCTCTTGCTGAGATCTCAAGGAGTAACAAAAGAAATGGATTCAATCTCGTCAGTCAAGTACACTGATCTTCAAAGCATTCTAATTAAATCCATTTCACAGCAGCAGTTTGACTTCTTTCACTTTCCCAAAACTGACCAGTGAGACTATACTGCACCCTTCAAAACAGAAAGGGTCTTAAACATGAATCCCAGTGCTTCAAGCTTCCTTGTATCCATCAAGAGACTACTTCTGATGACAGGAGATGAATCAGAGTAAAGACGTCAAAAACCCCAGAGACTTCTAATTTGACACTTGATAGCAGTTCCTCAGAGGGCCAACTATCTACGTTCCTATAATGTCCCCAAGATGACTATACAGGGCAGTGCAGCATGAATACTGCCAAGCTGGGAAATTTAATTGCAACATACAAATTTGGGTTGTAACAGACACCAGAATTTAGACACACAGTATGTCAGTGAACTTCTCATCCACCTCACCCCTAAAACGTTTTCCTGGGGCAGGTGTTGGAGTGTAAGCCCTACTGCCCACAAAGAAAAATATACCTGAAGAGTGGGCTGTGTTCCTTCATTACAGCAATTTTCTCTAGCTTCACTGCAGCAGCTCTGGTGTCAGGGGTTTTTGAGGGGAGGGCTGCAAGGAAGGAAAGAATGCCTCCAAAAGCAAAGATGATCAGGTGTAACATCATATGTTAAGGACTACAGAGGCTGAAAGTTAGGATAAGGCTTTCAGAAGAAACAACAATCCTATGAACTATCATTAAAATAACATTTTTCCAGTTCATAAAAACTGGTAGAAAGTCAGATGAATGTTGGAAGCAACCACAGGTTGAAGCAGTTGAAGTATTTCACCTCTTCTTTCAAAGAGCACTGGATGGAAGGTAGCTATCTTGAAGAACCTAGATGCTGTTCGGCCACAAAAAAGCTTCAGAATGCATTGTGCTCTGGCATCGGGATTCACCAGGCAGCTGGTCAGTGCCCAGCAGGGCAGCTATGGCGTTTTGGAAAGGGCAACAACAGGCACCACTCACACTTTGCTTCTTTTGAAATATATGAATCCTTATAAAGCTCCCTGTTTATAGCCACTTCAGAAGAACTAGAAGAACTTAAGGTGCTGGGATATATTAACTGAAACATTGCAAAATCTTTGTCCATTGACTGGAGGACACACCAAAGATGAAGGACAATGAAAGTCTCTAAGGAGGTAACATCCACTCACATTGTTCAGGGACACAGCACCAGCTCATATGCTGTAGTTTAGATTTATGTGGAGAAGTGATTTCCTGCTTACTTAGCTATTGTGCAGATTTTAACCTGTCAGAAGAAATGAGATAAAAAGCACAAGAAAAAAGAAAATCTGATTCATTTCCATAGAGGCATTTAGTACACGAGCAGAGACTGTTCTTTAAGCATTACTCAGCAACCTACTTTACAAAAACAAAGTTTCCAAAAATCCAGCTAGAACACACTTATTGCTTTAATGGGGCCAAAGTTTTACAGCAATCTGTTTCAACACAGTTAACAGTCTTTTAAACAATAATAAAGCCTAAGCTTTAAAACATACAGAATGCTGATAGAAGTATTCTTTATGCTCCCGTTTCCAGTGCTCTCTAGGTCCCTGCCCAAAAAGTGACTCACTAAACAATCAACATGAGATGATGTAAAGCACCCAATTGCTTTTAGTACTGGGCACAGATGTGTATGACCAGCTATGTCTCTGTTTTCCCAAGCTGTAGAGCACAGATAAGCCCAAATAGCTTCATTCTGGAATAAGATATCACGCTAGCAATGGCAAAGACAGAAGTCAACTCTGCTGCTTGGGAAAACAATACTCCCCAAAAGAAACTCCAAGAGGAGTCTTCTCCTTTTAAATAGGTGAGGTGGAAGAAAGCAACATAGTGATTAACTCCTGTCAGGTACAAAATGGTTATTTCTGCAATTGTTCCAAACATTTGCTGCAGGTTTTGCCTTTAAGCATGTGGTGGAGAGCTTGGTTTCTTGTCAGAGTGTTCTCCCATGTTTTAGTTTACATAAACCTACAGCTTTACAGAACACAGAACTGAGCAACTCCCTTTCAGCAAGTTTTCTCTCCTCAACTATTTCTACATCATCTGAAAGCCTACTGATAAACAAAAATGTCTGCCTTTTAAAGCAGGCTCTCCTATCTCAAGCAAAGCATCATATCACTTTATATTAATGATGCTATTTTTTGCATTCATGTGTTTAATTGAAAGCTGATGAGTGATATTCTTTAACAGTTAGAGCCATCAAAATGAAAACCAAATGCAAGGAATGTAAAAGCAAGCCTGAAGACACAGTCACAAATAAAAACTGGTTACAGCAGTCATTAGATGAAAAGAGCAGTAGAGAAATCAAAGTGTAACAAGAACAGAAGACAAGCATTTCACACTGCTGCCCTCACAGGAGCTTAGACTCCAAACCATTTTCCAGGATATGCAGAACAAGTGACTGAGCCTTATTTATCCCCTGTTCTACCCCAAAACAAACTGCACAAACTTCCCTTCTGTAATTAGGGAACTCTCAACCCCCAACATCTGTTTTTTTGGAAACCTGACTTTCAGCAAGACTTAAATTCGCAATGAAGACAGTTGCTGCCACAGTGCTGCTGTCTTGATTACATGCACTAGTAGAACTGCTTTTTTTTTTTTCAGATGTGTAAGTGCAGAACTTTTCTTTGATAAGCTCCTGGAGTCAGTTCAGATAAGCTGAAGGACAATACTGACAATGCCATTAAAATTTGCATCTGTTCTCCCACTGGAAAACTAGTCAGGCATAGACATGCGGTGTTCCCCTACATCTGGCTACTGCATACCACAAACCCCATCTGAGAAGCCACATTCAGTTTCCACTGTAACATTGATAATGATACAGCACAACTGTATCCAAGTAAACACTGCCCTTGAGAGTAGAACCCTATGTTTTCCAAATTACAATTATAGTATCCCTCTCCTAAAACAAGGGTTGTCAAATTATATGAGAAGAAAATAGAAGCAATAATGAACAAATACTTTTTCCCCTTGAATACTTGTCATGCTCATGCAATGGCAGCGCTGCTTTTGTGAAGCAGACTAAACTGAGCAGCCCATGGATTATTGTTGCCCACCTCAATTATTAGAAGATTTTGTAGCAACAGCATTGTTACAGCTGGTCTCAGCACATGAGGCAAAGAAGAGTAATAGTCTTGAAAAAGACAACTGTGTCAAGTTATAAATGTGGTTGGTCATATTTGGGCCTAACAGGCTTCAAAAAGGTAGCTTTCATGTAGCTTTAGGACAAACACTTCTTCTATTATCTGCTCATAAATAGATAGAGCCCATTCGGCATTGTAAGCCTACTTTAAACTTGTGGTTTCTTCATAACCACGCAAATGAAACTAACCTCTAATTTGTAGTGGAGCCAAATATCTTTGCTGACATCTGTGTCTGAAATCCCAGTGGAACACTCTTACTGATTTTCATCCAACTGTGACAAAATGTATTCAGCGACTACACATTTTATCATCAACACAACTGATAATATATCCTACATCTACAGAGGGGAAGACATTACTTAGTCCTGCCGATGAGAAGGGAGGTAATACATAGGTAGTTACGCTTTAGGTACCCTGGTAACTTCTGCAGTCAATTCAACATCCTCTGCCCAAAAATTTAACTTAGATAACTTTTTGCAGACCTGAATAGATGTCATTAAATAAAAACTAAATTCAATGCAGTAACTTATTTCCTTGTCTTTACAGACAGCAAAACCCACAGCAGGGAACAAACACGTGAGTGAACCACTCACAGCCAATTTCCTAATGCCAGAACCAGCATATGATGCTGCTATGGCCATAATACTCTAAATTAATCCTCACTGGGAAGTTTAGAAGCTATGCTAGCTATATGCAACTGATGATTACAGTTTTGTCTTTAGGCACTGAAAGTTATTTAGTTACACCGAGTATTATTTGCCGCATCTAGATCCTACCTAATGCCAGTGATACATTTTGTTATGCCAAAAGCCATGCAAGCAGAAGGAAAAAGCATTAGGTAAGAGGAGTCACCCTGCTGGGTGTCACCCGTTGCTCTTATATTAGTCGTGCTGCTCCAAGGCATGCTTTGCAAGGCTGGCAGAACTGAATCCCTAATTCCACCGCTCTGTTTAAGAAAACTGTCCCACTCCCATGTTTGGGATGGATTAAAGCTAGCAGAAAGCTAACAATCCCTCGCGGCCTGACCCCTGCCTCTGCTGGAGCTGGCAAGAACTCTTGCATGAGAGAGGCATCAACTTCATTATTGGTTTTCAACTTTTGAGCAAGTCTTCTGGCAGAGAGGCTTTCAGGACCTGCTCTGAGCATCCATTTACGCCTACAACCGTGGACAGAAAACACGAGCACACTGATAAGCTGGTGCAGGTGCACTGAGGCCTGACAGAAGCCACGGCTGCGCTGCAGGCCGCCTGCCATCGCAGGATTTTATTTCTGCATTATTACTGGGCAATGCTAAGGTTGGTATTAAGACAGCCTGCCAAGATAAATTAAAGGTCCACTGGCCCTTAACAAGAAACAGTATCCCCACCCTTGACTTAAGAGGTTACAGGTGACATCACACATTGTGTTCACCTTGCTTTTGTCTCCTGCCTGAAGTTTAGATGCACTAAAATGTAATCACGAGCAGTCACGCGTGATTTGAAATGCTTGGCTCCTGGTATCAGTCAATGCCCGGTCCTGCAGCATAAAGACCAGCCAGGGATCTCTTCACGCAAGTTCTGTGAACAAAAGATCGCACTGCCTCCTTTGGCAGCAGCAACATTCGCTGCGTATTGTTAGTTCGTGCGCTGCTGAGAAAACATATTGCCACCATTCAGCTGCTCAGGAACTCCAGCCACCGTGTGGGGAATGCTATACTGAAAACCTTCACAAATTTTTGTTGGAAGTGGGCCAAATGGAGCTGTGGTTGTTAACGGGTGCACATGCAGTGACTTTATCCCAAGGCAAGCCGAGTGTTTAAGTTCTCCAAATGCATAGCTCCACACTCCCCTCAGGGATGACCCATCATCCCAGACCAGAAAATGCTTTCCCACCCCACCTCTGGACAAGGAAAAAGCAGACCACCACCACACTCTCCTTCCCTCCACACACAATTTAAAAGTTATAGTTCTGTGGAATCAGGTCATACACATGGGGACCATCCCATGCATCATTTCCCAGCTCTGGCTTTTCTAGTGTAAAAGTATGAGAGATAAAGTTACTGAACACTTCAGGGATCAGCATGTAACAGTAACCCCTTTTGCTAACTGATGTTTGGACCATGCAGAGCCTTGATTCCTGACAAGAGGGCTTCAGTGATGAAAATATTGGCAGTATTAATGACAGAAGCACTGCTTCTTAATGTGAATTTCATAAGGCTGCATGTCCAAATTCCTGCAGAAATACTGGAAAGTTGTTTTCTGACCGGTTTAGTCAGGCCAGCAGCCCCTTTTAGCAGCCTCCTTGCACTAAGCCATTCAATAGACTTTATTTTTTTAAATTAAAAGCCTTACACCAAGTGCTTAAAATCATCTACAGTGGAACTGAGGGTTTTGTTCACTTGATGCAAGCAAATGCAAATACTAACCTCATGAGTAGTTAGAATTAAAAGCATTTACAAGATATCCTTTGAAATTCACAAAAGCAAACAGATTTGACTGAACTTTAGGTTTTCAGGAGTAACATCTAAAAATAGGTATGCAAGAATTTAACAAGTAGTGGCCAGTGTTGTGCATCTGAGAGATCTAATTTTTAAAGCATGGGAGTTACCAAGGGAAGTGAGTACAGGTCCTTGAGATAAAAAAAAAACAATCTCAGGATGATCACCTCCTCTTTAAAGTACCACATACCTATGGAGAGAAAAAGAGCTCACTGTGCTGAAACAAAGAGACTAAGCCACATCTACAAGCCATGATGCAAGCATAGATTGAAAAGTGCATTTTGAAAGTTTAACAATACATGCTACTTAGAAGCACTTACTTGCTATCAATTTCTCTGCAGGCTAAGATTTTTGATGTAGATTCTACTGTACCTTCTGGATGTACAGGTTAGAGACATAAAAGCCCTTCAATCACCATACTGCTCTCAGCATGTTAGACTCTTACAGGTATAGATAGGGTTTCACCAGTACCCAGTTATGCTTACTTTAATTCGTTACCAAAGGAAGACTCAACTTCTTCTCCTTATAATCCCTCTCTCACTCTTTAGACATAAGAAACTTTCTGTCCCATCTAAAAATTCCAGACAAGCGAGGGACAACACATTTCTCCATTTTCAGCACTGGTAATCCATGACGGGGAAAAAAGTTACACCAAACCCTTTTGACCAAGGTTATTAAGCATTATCAAAGTTAACAGTGCCTCCAGGGATGGATTCCAGCCTGTTCCCAAGTATTATTCCCCTACCCCCAAAACCCAGTGACAACACACACCTCATCTGTCAGTGCTGGGAGAGAGCTGGCGAGAAAACAGTCTCATAGACTGTTAAAAGCGATTAAACTGGAACTGAATGGAGGTAGGTAAATCACCACCATCAAAGTGTTACAGGCACATAAAGGCACACAGGTGAAGAGGCTAATAAAAACGCTCCTCTAGAAGTGAACACAGCCGAAATATACGGGTTTCAATAAAGGTTTTTAAAAAGGAGACTCGGGAGAGGGGCTGCGAACAGCCCTCCTCCTCCTGCCTCCTTCCACCTCCCAAAAGGCACCATAAATCGCAGTTATGCTCACCCCCACCCCTAAAAAACCAGTATTAAAATACTTCTGCACAGGAGACAGTGTGTTCAAGTCCCTGGAAAGTTTACGCAAAGTTTAACTACAGATTATTTCTTCCCCNCAAACGGGGAAAGTCTGCAAGGAGAAGGGAGGACGGGCAGGGAAGGGAGGCAGGAATGAAAGGCGAACCGGCCCGCTGCTAGGGGTGCAGGGGCAGGCAGGCTTCGGCTCCCTACCTGGAGGGTCCATCTCAATGTAAAATATCAGCTCAGTGGAATAGGGCATCATCACTTCCCTCCAGTCCGTGTCATCGCGGTCCATATCCCACACCGTGTTGTACATCGCGACAGTCAAGTCCCGGCAGGTTTATAAATAAGAGATTGGCTTTCTCGGCTTTTAATGGAGGTGGAGGAAAAAAAAAAAAAAAAAGGAGGGGGAGGGGAGAAAAAAAAAAGCCGAGAAGAATCCACCCCGCTCTAAAATAACTTCTATTAAAAAAAATACTTTTTAAAAAAATCGCAAAATTAAACTTAATTCAAAACCCCACCACACAAGCCACTTCAGCAGCTGCCCTGCAGGAACTAAGATAGGTAGTTATATATATAATATATAGATAGAGAGTGCTTCTTTTTGTTTAAAAAGACACCTTTCCACAGAAAAAGCCACTTTCCTCAATTCTCCCTAAAAAAAAATCGCCATTTTCGGGGTATTCTCAAAACACCGGGCTGAACGCAAAACAAAACCCCCAGACAAAAGGGGAGGTAGGGTGGGAAGAAGCGGAGAAAACGGGGAGATTTCGGCCTCTGGATGAATTCTTTCCGCCGGCGGAGGAGAAAGGAGGGGGCGGCGGGCAACAATAACGGCGGGCGCGGAGCCCGAAGCGGGGCGGGCAGCGCTGGGGGACGCTCGGCCCCGCGGTCCTCGCCGGCTCGGCT
>VZZY01004388.1:450777-485152 GCA_013400335.1 Eurystomus gularis
ACTGTACAGGAATTGAAAATATTTTTCACTTCCTCTATTCATTGCTTTAATGCACTGGAACTACTTGCTCAGATTTTTTTCTTTCCAAGGAATGTACAATAACCACTCTGTAAATTCCTCAGGTCTGATTTTAAGAGGAACTGTAGAACTTGGAGGAAAGACATAATCCCAATACCTTCCTGCAATAACTCTTTCTTTTTAATAAACATGGCAGTGTATGGTGTGATCACAGCCAGTGATGCAGGCAGCAGCAAGAGGAAATCAACAGCATGTCTAGAAAAAGCGAGGTCTCATCCCTGCTCTACTGCCATCCCACTTGGTGACCTTCAGGCTGAATTGCCAACACTGGTTTGAAGGTGGCATCACTATTCCCATAGGAGGAATTCTAGAAAAGCCCAGATGAGTGGTCACTTCTGCAGATGCAAAGCTTGAACTCTGTAGGTTTATTATTATTATGAAAAAAAACCAAACCAACACAATAGTTGTCCTGCCCTAGGATGCAAAGCCAAAGGGTTCTGTAACCCTTCACCCACAGCAGAGCTAGGCACCCATGACACAGCAGCTACATGACATGGACATTATACCCCCAACCAAACATGACCTCACCTATTTATCTTCCAGGAAACTCTCCCGTTCCTGGCTCCCTGAACAATTTTACAATCCCATAGCTAGTGCTATCCTTGTACTAGTACCCTTATATACCCATAACATTACCCCATGGTAAGGAACTGCCCTGGTTCTTGTTGCAGATATTATCTAGTTTCCCAGAGAGGATAAATGAGCAAAGCCATCCCTCTGTACTGCTGAGGGGAGGCTGAGATCCAGCATCAGTGCTAACCATAGAATCACTAAGGCTGGAAAGGACCTCTAAGGTCATCCAGTCCAACTATCAACCCAACACTATCATGACCACTGAACCATATCCTGAAGTGCATGAGTGAATCCTGGCATTGCTCTGGCCCTAACAGAAGGAAATTTCTCATGGCTGGGTCCCCAGTCCTGCCATGGGACTCCCTTGTACCCATCCCTTTCCCTGGATTGTGGTGGAACTGACCCATTGCTCTTTGGGTCCAGGGAACCTCACTGCAATACACCCTTACTCAGAGCTCTGCTCAGCCACTGTAATGGAGACTCCCACTCAAGGTTTTGGGTGGAGATTGAAAACAGAAGAAAAAAACCCATAACAACCCAAGGGAGCTCTTGGATGTATTGAAAAGTCATCTCATTTCTTATTAATTGCTTAGGCCAAGAATTCAAACGTTGGCAGCATGTTGGCTGGCGTTGTTTTCCTTGCAGTTATCCACATGCAGTTCATGCCTTGGAAAATGACTCGTTTACCATCATGCATTGTTGCTTAGCTACATGCGCTTTCCCTCTAAGTTTTCCCAAATGGAAACATGGCTCTATTTGCTTTGGAGATGATTTTCCCTGGCTTTCTTTGCTTTACAGTAAATAAGTGCAAGAAGAGCAGCCTCTGAAACACTGAGCGGGGAAATAAAACAAACAGCGCTGGGTAGGGTAATCATTTAAAAATCAGCACATGAATGCGATGCCTTCATCGTCCAGCCAAGGTGATGGGCAGGGAGGGCTTGAGCAAAGGCAACTTGCAGATCAGTTTCTTTAAGACCTTTTTCTCTCTGTACTTTGCATTGAGATTCTTTCCCTGCTAAGGGTTTCCAAACCCAAAGGGGGAATTCAGTTGAATAATGCTGAGCTCCCAAAAGAAGAATATTAATTTCCTGGAGTACAGGTGGGACTTTAGGGCACCAAGAACTCACTTTGTGTCTCTGCTGCCACACTTGCCTTGTAGACTCCTAGGTGTCCCCTAGAAACAGGCAGGAAAACACCTCCCTTATCCCTGCAAACCACCACACCACTTTGTACCATCAGGCAGGACTTTATCACTGTCAAACCTCTAAATTTCACAGATTCACTAAGTCCCAGCTGCAGTGGCATAGCTGTTAGTGGGCACGTGCTAGCAGATCAGCCACTGCAGCCTGAAGTTCAGCTTCCCAGCACACCAGGTACCTCCTTCGGCCATTTGCTGGATTCTGAACCCATCAGTGCCTCCTCTGCACAGATGTCCTCAAAATGTGCAACAAATCCAGAGCATTTGGAAGGCATCAGCCTTACTGCCCGTGCATGGAGGGGCTGCGCAGCACGTGTGCAGTTGGTTGCCTGCCTCCCAGGAGCCTTGGCCTTGCTAGCACATGCCTTGGGGCTAAGCTGAGCAGGCATGGTGCTTGCATCCAGGATTTCCAGATGTTCCTCAAGGATCAGACAAAACTTGCAACATCTTCAGATTTTACTGAGGATGAAGCTTTTGGGTAAAAAGGCAGCCAGGTCTCTCTCACAACACATAGGTTGGTAGAGACCAAAGTGCAAACCCTTTTATTTCTTGGTGGCGTGAACACACACTGGATGGGAGCTCTTTGCAGAGAGCAGGCAAAGCTGGCAGCTGACAGGGCACTGGGCGCCTGTGGTTTCCAGGGGAGGGCGACTCCCCAGAGGGTGAGCTCTTGCCCTGCCTTCTGCTGACAATACATAAAATGGGTAATTTATCCAAAAACAAAAAGGGGAGAGACAAAGTAAATACTGCAGTAGTGATTACTGGGCCAACATACTGGTCTAATACAACGGTTTCCAGGCCAAGAACCTGCGAGAAAGCGAAGACGAGTATTGTACCTGTGCAAATCCCAGCCAGTGGGTTAACACATCCCAAACACTGCACGCTCTGTGAGAGCTGCCAGCACCTGAAGAAGCCACCTTTACTGCCCTGCTGCTTGGAAGCTCTTGCTTTGACCAATGTACACAATACGACTTTGTTTTAGGTGATATCTCCCAGATGGATGGCCTCTTAAAAGTGCTTTGAGGAATTAAATGAGAGAAAACAGTAGGAGAGGCAGGGGAAGGAGAGAAAAGCTTACTGCTGCCCTACAGGAGGCCCTACAGGCAGGCATACTAAAAGCCCTAAATAAGGAGCTAAAAGCAATGTCAGACTGAAAGAAGCAAAGAGGTGACCAGGCTTCTTGCCACCAGAGGCACCTTGAGAGAGAGGCTAAGTCCCAAAGTGAGTGTCCACTTCACTGCCCCCCCTGTGTCCCTGCAGCAAGGATGGGGATGCTACTGCGTGTGGATGCTGTCTGCAGGGTCTGTGGTGCTCCAGCTAACCTGCCCCCACCTCCGCACACACTGAGCTCAGGCACATCGTCCTCATCCTCACAGCAGTCCCATGGCCCAAGATCCCCACAGGGATGGGTTTCAGCACAAGCATTTTGGGGAGCTCAGCAGGTGATGGCATCAGCCAGCATGTCCCTTCCTTCCCTTTGCCATTACATGCCTGCAGCTGAGGACAAATTCTGCTTCCTGCACACCCCATTGGTCTCTGCAGTTGATGAGGAGATGCCAGGTCTCTCTTGCCCTGGGCAAAGGTGTAGTGACCTGCTCTTGAGAAACTGTGTCTCCTAGCCAGATCCACGGGCTCCTGTTGTGGGTAGTGGCAGGGAACAGGGCATGGCAGGTGCAGAAGGCAAGGGGAGGACCAGCACAGCCATGCTTACAGGAGTGGAGAGCTTGGTGCCACCATGCTGTTGGAGGGAAGGCAGCATGGGTGGCTGAGAGCTGCCTCTGTCACTCCAGCTCACTGCTGGCTGGGCACCTGCCTTAGGTCCTGGAGCTGAATCAGGACAAGGGCAGTTTTCATAGATGGAAATCCCTCTGGTTTTATTGTCTTTGAAAGCCTGGAAACACCTGCCCATTGCTCAAAGGAATATCAGGCAGGATAAGGGTCTGGCAGCACCTCCTCTCTGCCCCGCACCTTTCCTGGGCACCTTTTGGGGCCCAGAACCCTGGCACCCGGTGCCCCCCACGGTTGGATTGGAGTTTGCCCTATGAAAATCAAACATCAAAAGGCCTTTCAGCAAAGGCTATTTCCACATCAAATGCCTACCTCCAATCCTGAGCCGTTGGGGAGAGAGCTCTTCATAAAAGGAGAGGGAAGATTAATATTATTTTTGAAAAGTATAATGGGGGGTTTCCACTCCCTGAGCACTTCAGAGTTGGTTTTTGCACAAAGCCAGAATAATTCCAACCCCGAAGGAGAGAGAAAAAGAAAAAGACATTAGAGGGGGTTACAAATGCCTCAAAAAAGGGTTGGTCTGAAAAGAATTGTTCACATCACTGTCACTTTGGGGGTTGGAGGAGGCTGCTGTTGGGAGATCCTGGCTTTCCCATGAGAATGCATGTCCTCCATCCTCACTTGGAGCTGCAGGGTTGTTCTGGATGCCTGCTTGAGCACAGGGAGGTGGGGAGAACCAGAGATGGGCTGTCAGATTTGCAAACTGGTGGGTAGAGGAAGGAGAGGACAAGAGGTGGAGAAGAAGCTGGGAACACCCTCTTGGGCAAGTGGAACAGGGGAAAGCCTGCTGCTAGGTACAATCCCCCTGTGGTTCCACAGAGAGGAAGGTGGTAGAAATCTGGCCCAGTGACTGGCTGCCAATGTGCCTGGACCATTCTTGCTTGGAAAGGCACTGTGACCTCAACATCTTCCTCTTAAAAACATGTTATAGCACCACAGGGAACCACATCCCAGCAGCCCTGACAGCAAGTTTCTGCTCTTTGAGCATGAGCCATTGGGCCAGATGGGTGTATAAACAATTATTTGATCACTTCCACTGCAGGAACCAACTTTAAAAATACCTCTAATCCACAAGGTTGCAGCCTGCTTCTGAAAAAAACAGACTAGAGCAAGCTCCCACCCTGGAAATTCCCTTGCCTGTGTCTACTGTGCATCCATTCCTGTGCCAGAAAGGTCTGGGCCAAATGCAGAAGATGCCATGGGGCTGGCAGAACTGTTCTGGGCCAATGTCCCCACTGGGTCAGGGGTGGCAGGGCTCAGCATCTGGGAGGTGATCTGACCTTGGGCGACTTAGTGCCTTGCTTGCTTTCTGCTTCTTGGTCATTCAACAGACGGGCTGAATCTCTCACCAGCATGTACCTCAACTTCCTGCGGACTCAGGGTATGAATGTCAAATGAGACGTGGGATAGTCACCACTGATGTGAGACCCTCAGTGTTTTTCACTGAACAAGTGGGTAGGTAGAAAATCCTTGTGGGTAAGGGAGAGAAAAATCCAAAATACAATCCTGAGGGCCCAGGGAAACTCTTCTGTTTAGGCCAAATCTTGCCTTTTCCCAATGCCCATCCATGAAGAGAGCTGGAGCTCTTCATCATGTAAATCCCACTTAAACCCGTAAAGAAATGCTTGAGTGATGCTTCAGGTTCATCTGCTGGCCACTGCAGGGGCAAAGATTTCACATTCACCCAAGAAAGCCAAAAAATCCCCCAGGCCCTCCACTGGAGATTGCAGCTGATGGCCGGAGGGCAGTGATGGGAGAAAGAAGCAGCAAGAGGGTGGCTGGGCAGCAGTTTGTGGGCCTGTGCTGGCAGGCACAAAGTGCCCCAATATCATTCCTTGCTGGCTTTCCTGCACACCCAGAGCCCAGGCACCCAGTGACGGCAGATGCAGCTCCTCTCCCCGAGACACTGGCTGCCTCCGGAAAGGTGGGGAGGTCCTGGGAAAGCAGCTTTGCACTGATGACGTGCAGCGGGTCGGTGCTGGGAAAGCCAAAGGGCGTGCTGGAAATGGGAGATGCCTGCGGCAGATGATTATGCCAGTAGGATACAGCCAGTTTGCTGCCTGCAGGACTTCAAATACTCTGCCCCAAACAACTTGGTCAGATTTACTGTAAGTGGCAGCCAGGCCATCTCTAGCTTGTGGTGAACATACCAGCCCTGCCTGCAGAACGGGCAGCGGGAGCCAAGCTGGCCCCTTGCCTGGCAGGCTGGAGGAGGGGAGTGGGGGGACTCTGCAGCCCTGCCTGCCTGACTGCCCTGACCCCTGACTGGTGCAAACGGTGTTCCCTAGAGGTTGCTGCTGTTTGTTTGGGTGAAGGCATTGGAATTTGGTGGGCTGCTTGTTAGGGAGGCAGCAGGTGAGGAATACAAGTGGTGAAGTGGGGCTGGGCTCCTGGGGGTGTGTAACATGCACACACACTGGACACTGCTTGCTCACCTCTGTGCTGGGTGGAAACCTCCAGCTGGGGTCAGTTCTCACCATTTCTGGGGTCTTTGTATAACTCCAGAGCCCATGGAGCTGCACACACAGGCACCAGCCTTTCCAGGGCTGAGCAGGGGAGCAGGACATTCATGGAGGGGATATACCCCTGCTCCTCCCTGCAGACCCGCTTCTCTCCACAGCCAGGTCCCGCTCATTCCAGTCTGATGGCACAGAGCCACTTGCCACTTCATAGCCTTGAAATACAGCCATTTGCCTCTGGTTGGAGCCCCCTCTATCTGTATGCCAGACCCCCTGGGGCACACTCATCTGGGGCTGGCTGCATGGGAGGAGGAGCTGGAGGGGGAATGCTGCTACAGGGATGGGATGCTGTGGCATGGCCATAGAATTCGTCATTAGGGGTGGCTAATTTTCCACTCATATCAGGGCTAGGTCACCGTGAATTCAGGGCTGCCAATAATTCAGACAGGAGGGACCCACCACTGCCCACAGGCATCATGGCTCAGCCCTGTGTCAGGCAGCAGCTGTCGAAGCATGGCAGAGGCAGGAGCCCTGCGCTTCAACTAGGAGAGCAACAGTCCCAGGAAGACATATCTTAATCACCCAAAAGCTGTGGTGACCAAATCATGCTTTCTTGTTCTCCAGTAACAATCCTGATCCCAACATGGAGCTGGTTGCAGAGTGTCCTCATGTACCTGGTGGCATTTATGGAGCTCACCCACTGCAGGGAGTAAACATAGGAGGTGGGCTTGAAACCTGCCTAGATGCCTTGAAGGTGCTAGGGGCACCTTTGACAAAGAATTTCAGGTAGTTTCTGGAAGCTGGCATGCAGGAGGCCTGAGCACACCACCAGAGAGAGGATCCCCACCTGCAACCCCAGCCCTACACACACGGTCGCCACGAGAACCCTACAGCCAGAGCAGCTGATTGCCCCAGGATGCATCTCAAATGGCAGCAAACCTCTTGACAAGGCTGGGACCCACTGGGGGCCAACATCCTCCCCCTGCCAGCACACACACACAGAATCACACACACATCACATGCATGCAGGACCAGCTTGCCAGAAAAAAATTGAGACTAGGGCTAAAACATCCAGTCCAACCCTGATGTGCCTGGGGAGAGCACTGGCCCTGGCCCCTGCCACCCTTCAGCACCAGCTTGGGCTGAACTCTCTCCTCTGCGGGAAGAGTTCAAACCTTCCAGTTAAATCCGGGAAGGAGTTAGCAAGTCTTTGTGGCAGGCGGATTAGAGGCAGAGGTAAATGCTCCTGCTAAGTGTAATCTGCCTGGTTAAAAGCTCAGCTCAGCCTCTATCCCAGCATTGTCTTTGCTTCTTATAAATATAGGAGACACTTCTGCAAACAGGGATTTTTCCTTTTGCCTATTTGGAGACCCAAGAGACTGGGGAGAGCCTGTCGCTCTCCTCCTCCTTCTTTCCCCACGGTGCCGTTAGGGTTCATTACCACCCCCCTGGTGCCCTCTTCTCTCCAGCATGGGTTTGATGCTGGCAGTCTCTGATCGTGCGGGTGCAGCAGGAGGGGGATTATAGCTCATGGGGCCACGGGTCAGTGCAGGTGAAGGCACCAGAAGCTCCTGGTGTTGGGGAAATGGGGCTAGGGGCAGAGCCAGGGGCCTATTTCACCCCACAAGCCAGGGGTTCCTCCACTTCCATGCCATGGAGAGCCTCCCTGGACAGGATAGGGCAGGGATTGGGAGGGACAGGCACTGGGAGGCTGGGGGCTCTGCTGACTGTGAAGCATATAGTAGCTCAAACCAGAAATTAAAAAAAATCTGAACTATATCAAAATGGGTAACAGTTATCTGGTTCTTTCTAAAAACACCTATTCTGGAACTGGTGGTACTAAGGTGGGTGCAGAAGGCTGGCAGCTCCACCTATAACCCTCCCTGCCCCGGCCATCCCATCCCATGGCGAGAGCATCCCCGAGGGCCCTGTCCCCACTGTCCCCAGAGGTGACAGAGGGTGCCCTGGGCAAGGCTAACCAGCACCCACACGTTGGCCCCAGGAGCTTGTGGGTGCCCTGGAGAGGGTCCCTTGTCCCCAGGGCTGGAGGGTGTGCAAATGACCTCTCCCCAGGGATTATGGCCAGAGTGGAGGGCTTTCACAGGGAGCACAGGGTAGGCAGAGATTGGGGCTTACCAGGGATTAAGGTATTTTTCACGCATTTAAACTAGCCGTCACGAACCCAGAGCTATCTAGGAACGCGCGATCTGAAGCACAGAACCCAGGAGACAGGGGAGAAGTTGGGAGAGAAGTTAATATCTACCCTCCTCCCCACCCCAGTGGTTGCAGGGAGCAGGAATGAGATGCTCACAGAGGCTTGAAAGCCCTCAGAGCCCCAGGGATGGCCCATGGGCCCCCATTTGGGGAGACATGAACATGTGCCATGCAACCCTGGTGAGGTGCATGCTGGTGGAGGAGAGGCTGGGGGGCTCAGCAAGGACAGCAGCAAGTCCCAGAGGGACAGCAGGGCACTGTGCCCTCTCTGGGACCAGGACAGAGTGGCCCATCCTGGGAGGCATGAAGGCTGGGTGGCTCCAGGAGCTTGTTAACCTTAATCCTCCCTTGGATTAATGCTCAGGGGACCTGGGGACAGTGGTTAAACCTGCAGGAGTGAGCCCTCGCCTTGAGTGTGACACTGCAGCGGGGTAAGGGGGGAACAGAGGGCACAGGCTGAGGCAAGGAGAGGGGCAGGCAGTCCCATGGCCTAATCTGACACGCAGCTTCGGATTTTGTGGGCATGTTCCAGGGCCCTGCCCTCCCTGGGAACAAAGGGATGGGCAGTGTGATGGCCAGCTCCCCACCGGGGTCACGTCCGGCAACGCTGCCCAGCTCCAAGAGGCTGCTGCTGGGTCTGGCTCTGCAGGGCCACTGCAGGCTGAACCCCTCTGGATCAGAGTAGCCTGGAGGTGCCAGCCCAAAGTGAAAACCATCTGCTCTTGGAAAGATGCTCTTCTGGGGGAATGCCTGCCTGGGATGAAGTCTCTGGGATGAAATCCCTCTCTCAGGCTGAGCTGGCTTCCCTGCAGCTGAGCTTTCGGTCTGGCTCGGAGGAGTGGTGCAAGGATGCTCAGACAGCCCATGTTCCTACCTACACAGACCTCATGCTGACCCCAGACCCCAGCAGAGGAACCCCTAGCTCATGATATTAGGAGCCACCCCCATCTGCAGCCACTGGCCATGCCGTGGGGCTTGCAACCCACACAGGGGCAGAGCAGCCCGGCTGTCGGCCCTGCAGATGTGGCCAGCTGTCCTCAGAGCAGCCCCAGCCCTAGCTCCTCGTCCAAAGCAGGTACCAAGAGACCCATGCAACCCCCTGTGATACCCCGTCTCAGCCTGCCGGGGACCCTAGGCCAGGTGCCCTGCCCTGGCTGAGCTGCAAATTCCACATGGATGCCCTCAGAGGAGGTTCCCATCCCTTGGCAGTGTGGGTGCAGCTCCCTCCTGGGCACCCCCTGGTCTGAGCTGTTTTAGAATCATAGAATCATAGAATCATAGAATGTTTCAGGTTGGAAGGGACCTCCAAAGGTCATCTAGTCCAACCTCCCTACACAAGTAGGGACATCTACTTAGGTCAGGTTGCTCAAAGCCTCATCAAGCTTGACCTTGAATGACTCCAGGGATGGGGCCTCCACCACCCCTCTGGACAGCCCATTCCAGTGCTCTATGACCCTCAGGCTAAATAATTTTCTTCTAATATCTAGCCTAAACCTATCTTTTCCTAACTTAAAACCATTACTTCTTGTCCTATCACTACAAACCCTTGTGAAGAGACCTTCCCCTGCCTTCTTGTAGGCCTCCTTCAGGTACTGGAAGGTCAGTATAAGGTCCCCTCGGAGCCTTCTCTTCTCCAGGCTAAACAGCCCCAACTCCCTCAGCCTTTCTTCGTAGGAGAGATGCTCCATTCCCCTGATCATTCTGGTGGCTCTCCTCTGGACACGCTCCAGTACGTCCACATCCTTCTTATGCTGGGGGCTCCAGAACTGAACGCAATACTCCAGGTGAGGTCTCACCAGGGCAGAGTAGAGGGGCAGAATCACCTCTCTTGATCTGCTGGCCACAGTTCTCTTGATGCAGCCCAGGATGTGATTGGCCTTCTGGCTGCCTTTGCACACTGGTGGCTCATATCCAGTTTTTCATCCACCAGCACTCCTAAGTCCCTTTCCACAGGGCTGCTCTCCAGTATGTCCTCTCCCAACCTATACTGATCATGCTGGTTGCCCAGGTGCAGGACCCTGCACTTGGCCTTGTTGAACCTCATAAGGTTCATCTGGGCCCACCTTTCCAGCCTGTCCAGGTCCCACTGAATGGCATCCCATCCCTCAGGCATATCAGCTGCACCCCCCAGCTTTTGCCGGGCAGCTGGCTGTGGCACAAAAGTGCCATGGAGTTACACCAGCATCCCTGGGACCCCAAGCACTAGTTACACCTCCTTCACCCCTCCACAGGCTTGGGCCCTTGTGGGAATCCCCTGCCCTGTGCCTAATCCAGCCCATGGCTCTGTGCTCTGGGACTGGTACCACCTAATCCTGCTGCCTACCCCAGGGAGGTGCCTCAGGACATTGTCACCCATCCCAATGCAGCCACTGTCACCTTGGGTACCTCCCTGGTAGGATGGGGGTGGCGTTGCAGGGGCTGTGGGTGCCATGTGCCTGTTCCCTGGGGCAGCGAGGCAGGATAGGATGTACTGTCCTAAGTGGCATCTTAACTAGATCTGATCCAGCCTTGCAAAGCCACAGCGCCTTCAATTCCCTTAGCACTCCAAATCTGCTACTGTGCATCTAAGCGGATTATTTTAAATACCCCATGATGGACTGCTCCTTTGTAATATAATCCAGCCTCGTGTGTCCCATTCCCCTCCTATTTGCTGTGATTTAGCTGCAGCTGTGACAGCTAGAAACCTCCCTGGGTTGGCTCCCTAGCTAGAAACCTTCCTGCTCCCTAGGAAACATCCCTTGTACCAGCCCCTTCCCCAAATCCTGCTCTGCCCTGTGCGGGATGCTCCCGCTGCCTTCCACCACACCTTTATGTGCAGCCTTTCTTGTCTTGGGATGAGTGGTGGCTGTGGGATGTGCTGCCCCAGGGCTGCTTCATCTGCACCCAGAGCTGACCCCCTGCACCAACATTGCCCCCACCTGCACCTCGGGGCCAGATCCTGTCTCGGCTGCTTTCAGCCAGAGAGGGGTCATGCAGGAGGCTTTACTAGTTTTCAGGCCTCTTGCTCAAGCTGGCTGGCTCTGACGCCTCAGCCCGGCCATGAAGTTAGCCAAGTGAGAAAGCATCCTACCTCCCACTCCTGCTGGAGAGGGGTTTTGGGGAGGGCGGGGGCCGGCATGGAGCCCACCCAGCCCTGCTCTCGGCAACAGCAAAGAAGCTGCTGCTTTTCCAAGTGCTTCCCTTTGGGGCTTGTCTGATTAATGAGGGCTTGTTATTTCCAAACTGTTTGAAATCGTGTTTATTTTATCTGCTGCTGGATTCCTCTGACTCAGGGCTCATCGTTAACTGCCAAAGATGAGTGACAGAGCCTGCTAATTACAGCTAATGATGGCCTTAAAGGATCTCTGCACGCACACGTGTGTTTGTGTGCACACATGCCAAGGGCCATTTATAATTTAAAGTGGGGAGAGTCGTTAGCATAAACCATGCCTGGATTAATTGCACAGAGTGGCCTCTCCGGGGAGGATGCTCACCAAGAGGTTGTGGTTTCAAGTGTTCGATGCTGACTTTGGTACAGGCTGCCTGGGCAGTGGCAGTGTGGTCCTGAGCTGGGTGTCAGCCTTGGGGACACCAAATCAAAGCTACCACACAGGAAATGTTTGGTGCAGAGCCACTGAGCAGCCGGTGGGGACCAGGGGACCCGTACGTGTGGCACAAGCACAACTGACTCAAAGCCATGCAGGGGCATGGGAGCTGACATCCACCCCCTGGCAGAGGTCTGCAGGATGTTTTCCAGCTGTGCCCAAGAGGTCCAGTTCTCCCCCAGCATCTGAGGGAACAGGCAGCGGGAGCACTGTGAGACGCTTTTTATGGCCTCCTTGAGGACAAAGTAGCTGCAGGAGCACAATCCCTTACTAGACACCAGAGACCTCGCCTAGGGGTCTGGGGTTAACAGTGCTTTGGGCAGAGCTCTCCCCCCTTTAGAGTCTGGGCAATTCCGCCCTAGCATTGACTTATTTGTTTTTACCTTTCTTCCCAGGGGAAAGAGGGAGGATGGAGAAGACAAAGCTTTCACCACACCTGGGCTGGAGGACATGGCATGAGAAGCAGCAGTGCAGGAGCTCACAGCTACCACCCTGGCAAGGGGACAGGCAGGCAGCAGCTCAGGCACAGTGGGAACATCCCATGGAAGGGCTGACCAGGGGTCTTCCACGACTGGCACAGTGGGGTTTGTTCCAAGCCTTCCCAAAACCATCTCTTCACTTGCCTGGGCTGTCTTTCCCTCACCTCTGCAAAGAAGACACAGAGGGACAGACCTGTGTGTCCCCAGGCTCCATCTCTTCACCCATCCCCTCCTTGGAGGTTCAAGTGATGCCCTCACCCCTCTCCCAGCCCTGCCAACACAGGCCATGGAAGAGGCATCCAGAAGGAAACCAAAAGCTGTTCCAGATGGCAAAAGGCTCAGCAGAGCAGAACAACTGCTCCCCTGCCCTTATCTTTCTGCAAACCAAATCCACTCTTCTTGGAAAAAAGTAATTCATGCTCCTCGGTCTTCCTCAGAGCTGGCGAGCGGGAAGAGCAAAGTGCTGGCGCTGGCTCCCTGGGGAGGGCAAGCGCCATCCTGCAAAGTGCTTCTATATCAGTCTCTACCATGAGAAGGTCTAAATTGGAAGTGATGGCAGCAGCAAGTGTCGGGATGCTGAGGTGGAGTCTGAGGCCAGCACAAAGGGATTTCAGGGGCTGGATGTACTTGGCACGCAGGGATGCCTGCCAGCACAGGTTCTAATCCCACTAAAAGCTGGGAGGAAATGACTTGGACAAGGACTTTTGGCTTCCTCACTGAAAAGACCAGATTCAGGTCAAGCCTGATGGCTTATGAATTTGTCTTGGATCTTTTGAATTGTTCTGGACCCCAAAACATTTAGGTTTCTCTTTCTGAAACAGTCCAGATGTTTCAATTGAAAGCTTTTGCAGAAACAGCTGTTGGAGGCTGCAGAGCAGAGCTCCCCTCAGAAATGTGCAGCCGCTCGACGGTTACCATCACTCCCAGAACAGCCCAGTGAGGCTGTTTTGAGTAGGGCCAGCCTGGGCTGGTTCTTTTTGCATTACTAAAACTCTGTCACTGGAAGTTTCAGTCCTCCAGATCCTGTTCACACAGAGGTCCTGGGGACTCATGCTCTCCTTACCCCACTCTTTCCCCTGGGGTTGCTTCCTTTGCCATCTCACAGGCACTCTGCAAAGCCTGCTCTAGGCCACGTTCCCCGTAGCTTTAAATTCCAAGCCCAGGTGAGATGTTTTTCCCTCTGTGCCACAGCCCAGGGAGAGTTGGAGCCGTCAGAGATGTGGGGTGCACGACAGGGCAGGCCACCACGAGGTCCGGAGTCTGGGCACTACGCTGTAAACTGCTTGCTCAGCGGCATGCTGAGTCCTCCCCAAACAACCCCTGTGATCACTGTCACCCAGTGAAAGAGCCTGATTGCAAAGAAAACAGGGAAGCAGCTGAAAAAATAAAGGCACTGCCATGGCACTGTACATGCCAGGTTAGAAATTTGAGATGGTGCCAAAGCACAGTCCTAGATGGTCCTCCTGCCCTAAGGCATGAAGGGCCAATGCAAGACAGTGAAATCAGGGGTGCCAGAGGCCAGTCGGCACCCTGCCGACAGCACTGGGGACAGGCAGCCAGGACCTGTGGGTCCTTCAGATATTTGGGAAGAGCTGAGGATGTTCAGCAAGGATGCTGCAGCCACGTTAGTGTGGCGTGAGGTCAAAAGGTCTAACCCCAACCCTGTGTCTCCAGGGGATTACTCGGTGCCAGGCTGCTCAGTGAAATGCCAGTCTCTGTGGGTACACCAGCTCCTTCACCACCCACACACCTCCCCAAATACCAGAAGTATCCAAAAGATGGAGAAATCTGCTTGTCAACCCCACAACATGGCCACAAGCTTCCAGAGACTTTGTGTAGTCCCCAGGCCTCGGCCATAGGGCAATAACTCTTTCAGCTGAAGAAAAGGATGAATGGAGATAAACTGGGAAGACAGAACTTCACTGGAAGAACTGGAAGGTCACTGAGCCTTGAGGTCAGGATAAGAGGCAATGCTAGTACCTACCTCCCAACCCTGCACATACTACTGCCAGAGACTGAGAACACCAAACTCATTGCATCTCTGCCCTGGGCCTCTGGTTCAGTCAGCATTAGCCAGCCTGGGGGCAGATGCAGGTCATAGCACAGCTCCGTGTCCCTGCCCTATCTGACAGTCTCTGGGATTAGCTGTGCGGCATCGGGAGCAGGTCTAGTAGTGGCTGGGTAGGAACAGATACACACAGATAAGGCAACCTGAACCCTGGGGAGAGCAAGCCAGCTTCGTTAATCCCTGCACATCCAGGCGCTGATGAAGATGCTATCGCCCCTTTTCCCTCCCTGGCAGTCCTGGCTCACACAAGGACAAAACCTGCCACTTGCATGGGTGGTTGCTCTCTCATGGAGCTGGTGAATGGCTCCCGTGTCCCCCTGGGGACACTGCTGGCACAGGGACCCAGCTGGTGCACGGATGCACAGGCCATGTGGGGATGGAGCTGGTGCAAGCATCCACAGCCAATGTGGAGCCCACAGCTAGTACAGAGAGCTAAATCCTTAGCAGGGACATGCAGCTGGGATAGAGACCACTGACAGAACAGGACAGGCAGCCAGGGTGAGGACCTGGGTGGTAGAGGGACATGCAGGACATGGGGACTGCCAGTCCAGGGGCACAGTGCAAGGGATGGAGACCCATGGACAGTGTGGGGCCAGACAGCCAGGATGGAGACCCAGACAGCATGGGGACACATGTGGGTAGACCCTGTAGAGCCCTGGTGGACAGTGATGCTGCAAGGCAGAGGGTGACCAGCAGTATCACCCACCCTTCTGATGGCCTGGTTCCCATCCCCATGTCCCTCCCCAGGCTCCAGCTCTCTGGCTGTGGCAGACAGGAGGGTCTGGCACTGTGGGCACATGGAAGGAGAGAAGCACCACCAGGTCCCTATCGCTGGTATGCCGTGGGCTGCTCTGGGATGGGTGCAGTGTGACACTCCCCATCCCATTAGCTCCAGCATGAAAGCACCCGCTGCAGCAGCAGCCAGGCCTGGCCACGATCTCCACTTCCAGGTAAACAGATGAGGCAAGCGGCTTCACCTTCCCTCCCTGCCCTGGCTGCACAGACCCACCATTCAGCCTTGCTGCCCTGCACAAACTCCCAGTGTTTGGAAGAGGGCTCGCGCTCCCCAGGGGGGACATGCTGTGGCTGGGCAGTTGACACTCGGCCAGGCTGGAGCGAGGCCAGTGGGCGCAGAAAGAGCCGCTGTGTTTTGGCAAGTTCCTGCCGTGCCGGGGCGGAGGCAGAAAGGGCCCTTGTGTGCATGGGACCCAGGGGAGGCCCCCGTGGCTTGGTCACATCCAGGGCCCTGCAAGGCTGTGGTGGTGGTCATGGTGGGTCTGTGGGCTGGTGGCAAGGAGCTGAGGGTGGGAGCTTGAGAAGGTGATGGGGTCAGAGGTGGCAGGTGGGAGAGCTCAGCCAGCGCACTGGTGTGCGTGGTGCTGCTGCCATCCGAAAGGTCTGCAACACCAGACTGTGGGAAACAAAAGCAGTGGAGAGGGTTGGCCAGGGACACATTCAGGCGGTGGCAGAGGCAGGATCAGGAGGCAACTTTCCCCAGGCATCGCCCTGTGAGCATCCTCCCCAACCAATGTGAAGGGTGGCCACGTTCCTGCCACATTCACTCCATGTTTCTGCACAGCCTCTGCCGATGGCAGGTCACCCACCAGAAGCATGCCTGCGGCACTTCTCAGTGGAACCATGTCAGACACTTGCAAGGATGAGAGAGGAGGATGCCAGCTTCTGCCCCCATGGCTCTTCTCCCCTTCCAACCTCCTGACCCTCTCCCTGGGCTTTCCTCAGAACTACCAGGGGTGTCCATCCTGCAGCATGTCCTGGTGTGATCTGGCTGTGGCAGGGCTCTGAGGGCTGCCCATCCCTCCAGGGAGGCTGGTACCAAGCTGAGCACATCCCTGCCTCAGCCACCAGCATCCCCGTGAGGCCAAGATAATGGGGAGAGGGGAAAGCAGGAGGAAGACCTGAGCTGCTCCAGCATCCCAGCTGTTCCTCCTGCTGCCTCCATCATCCACAAGAAGCCATCAGTGCCTTCCCTGGGGACAATGTCCCCCCTTCCACGCCTGGCACCTTCCTCCCTTGCTGCTCCCCTGAGAAGGTGGCTTTCTTCCCCAGGGAGTGCAGGGGAAGCATTTTCCACCACAGCACGTGAAAATGGATTCACAATCCAATTTTACCCTAGTACCACTTCAGTGATTTTGATGGAGCTGCTCTGGATGGGTGCTGGTTTGAGCCAGAGGACAGCTGTCGCGGCTCCATAGACCAGGGGTTTCTTATCTATGTCACCTTTGATTACTGTAATTGAAATCCTGCTCTGATCTGAGCCGTGCTTGAATGTTTCTGCTGCCTGTGCGGCTCTCAGCTTGAACGGCAAAATGACGTTAATAGATTTTAAAGCCAGGCAAGGCCTGTGAGAGCATTTCTGCCTGACCTCCCGGATAGCAGCCGACAGTCACCGCTTACCCCGCTCTTGCGCTTAGCCACTGGCACAGCCCTGCCGTTCCCCCATGACTCATTTTCCCTCCTGGAAGCACAAATCCTGCCTCTCCCTAGAACCCCTCATCTGTGTGTGCTGGACAACCTGCCTCCTCCCACCCCTTCAGAGCAGAGCTGGGATGTTCTTGAGGGAGCAGGGGTCCAGGGGTGCTGGTGGGATCACAGAGGGATCAGCTGTCCTTTAGCCCTCCTGCTCCAGCATGAAATCCCCTGTGGGCAACACTGCCCTTTTCTGGCATCTCCTGGCCAAGAGGGCAGTGGGACAAGATGCTGCTGCCTGTCTGCTGCCAGGGAGGCTGTAGGAGACAGAAATGCCACCATGCAGGAGAGGATGCTCCTGGCTTTGGTGCCAAGCTGAAAAACCAGCTGTGACTGGTGGCGTGACCAGCACATTGTCAACCTCCGCATATTCTTCTGTGAAGCCCTTGGTGGTGTTTAACTAGAGTCACTGCAGCAGAAAGAGTGAGTCCAGCCCAGACAGTGACTGAGGGCAGGAGCCGAGAGGACACGTGCACTGGTGTGCACACTTCTGCAGTTTGGCTTGGCTGCATGAGGAGTGAGCCAGCCCTGGCCAGGCTGTGACAGCCAAGCTGGTGGCTCCATTGGGATGGGGAGAGTTTGCTCAGCCAGCCTGCCCTCCAGGAGCCACCCTCTGGAGCAGGCAGGGGCATCCCAGCTGAAAAACCCTGTTTGGAGAGTCCTGCAACCCTGGCTGTGCCAGACAACCTCCCTGACCCTGGGTTTTCCAGGCCAACAGCTTTTGTGGCCATACAGCTGAGAGCTGGCTGGTGCTTGCTGACACAGCAGCCTGGACTCACACCAGTGAGGATCCCAAAACTTAATATGCCTGAAAAAAGAAAGGAAGGCTGCCCAGACGGCCAGGCAGCCCCAGCACCCTGCTGCCAGCACGCACTGAGGCTCCCTCCGAATCCTGACAGCGTTTCCTCTCTGGCAGTGAAGCCCCCGGCAGGTCATGGGCCGACGGCACACACAATGCTTAGGGTTATCCAGCCCGTTATCAGCTCCTGCCACACAGTGCGGAGAGGAAAAGGGTTTCAATCCCAGCCGAGCCACTTTTCTGTCAGGAGCCATTCCTCCTGTCACGGGGTAGGGTTGGACTATTCCGTGCTTTTGACACTGGGACTGGTGGAGCAGGGCTGTAGCTGCCACGGGGAGAGAGGAACTGCAGAGCTGTCACCCCCTATCCCGACAGCATTGCCAGAGTTCCTTCTCGTGCCAGGGAAGCTGCCGGTCTGTGAGCAATGCAGTTGCTCCTGTCCCAGCTTTGCTGTGGCCTGGGTACGGCTACCTGCAGAATTTGGGGATGGGAAGGGGCCAGAGCTGGTAACGCCCAGGAAAGGAGCTGCCACTGGGGCATGTGGCAGAGGTCTGGGCTGAGTGAAACACCCCTTGCTGGGTGTCACTGCTCCCCACCTCAGGGACACATCTCGAAGCCCTGGCATGCCAGGAAAATTCCTGCCCAGAACAACGCAGACAATCTGAGAAACCTCACTGGCAAAGACCACCTCTGCCAGCCAGGAGGGGAAACTGAGGCATGAGGGGATGCTGAGGGTGACCTCCCACCCCCTTGTCCCTAGGCTGCTGTGGGACATCCTTTCTGGGCCTTAAAGCTGGCTGGAGGAAGGGTACTGTGGCACAGGGTCACTCCTAGTTCCTCAGCCCGCAACCACTGGGTGAGTGTACGCCCCAGCCCCTGCTCCTCCAAGCCCCCGAGCAGTGAGCACGGGGCAGGCAGGGGAGCCGGCAGAGGCTGGCCTTGCTGCCATGCTGCGATCCCCTCCCGCTCCATGATTAATTGAATACGAGCTAAAATTAACTGCAGAGGCAGCACCCCTGGGGTTTCCCAGCAGTATCCCACGGCCCACCAGCTGCCTACAAGTGGGTCAGGCAGTGGCTGGCTCCCAGCTGGGCACCCTGGGTGCTTGGGGGACCCCCGGCCTCTGCTGCAGGTGGGAGCATCACTCCCTGCTCCACGGCAGGGCTCTGCATCTCTCGCCTCTCCGCTGCTGCCTGCCTCAGAGGCTTTTCCCTCTCCAGACTCACAGGGCTGCACTGCATTATAGCCAGAGCAGCTGGGGAGGCACAAGGCCACCTTCTGGGATGGCGGGAGTGTGGTTCCCTGTCATGTTCCTCCCTGTGCCTTCAGGGATCTGTTATTTTTAGCCATTCTTCCTATCTCATGTTACAAGCAAGGCTCTGACTGTCTTCCCTCTCCCCTTGCCCTTCCCCCTCCCCTTGCCCTTCCCCAGTGTTAAATTGTATTCTCTGTATTGTTTCCAGGTTAGAGGAGTCAGGACCAAGTAGTTGAGCACAGGGAACCACTTGGCCGCAGCCTCCCCATGCTGCCCTCCATCCAGGGGATTTTGGTTGGGTTTTTTCCTGGCTATTTTAAACCCTCATTGGCAGCACCCGGGGGGTGAAACACCAAGGGGTGATGCAAACTGGAGGAACTCTGTGGCCAATATGCCAGGCCAAGTGGTGGGATGCTCGCATCCATGCTGGGATGCTCCTGCACAGACAGGGCAACAGTGGGACATGGCCTCCAGAATCCTGGGCAGGCAAGGGTCTGCATCCACCGGGCTGGACCCTCCTGGCAAGGTCTCTGCTCCCTCTTGACTCCCTGCACATCTGAGTCCGCAACCTCTGCCGTGACATGCTGACACACGAGCTGGGGAGCGCCAGAGATTGGAGTTTTCCTTTGGATTCAGAAGAAAGCAAACAGGAAAAAGTTGATTAAAAGCTTCAAAGCCAGATACTTCTAATTTGGTTTAATGCAGCAGTCCTGCTCAGTGGCGATGCTGTCACAGAGCTGCCCCATGGGGCTTGGGCTGGGAAGTGCCCTGCCTGTCACATCATGAGATGTCACAGGATGTCACCCACCACCACTGCAGCCCTGAGGCCTCCACCCCTGCTGAGCCCTGGGGTGTGGGATACCATGGTGCTGGACTCAGGGCTGGGCATCTGGTGACTGACCCCTCCAGGGATCAGGTTTTGGAGATGCTGGGAGAGTGATTCCGTGGGGAGGCCATGCCTCAGTTTCCTGATGGCATGGGGCTGCCAAACCTGCTCTTTGGGAAGGTGTTTTCAAGGTCCTTGGGCTAGGAGCTGGAGCCCGATCCCCATCCACTGGCATTATACCACTGCCCCACGTAAAGTGGGGCAGGGCTGGAGGCCCTGGGGGAACAACGGGTGCCTGCCTCAGCAGGGTCCTGCAAAACAGCGACCCCTGCCTTGGGGTGAGGAGGAGACCCTGGCACTGCTGGACCTGTTCCTTCCAGCCACTGCTCTGAAGGAGGAAAGGGACATATCCCTTGCCTGAATAATTTTCCCCAAAGTAACCAAAATCCTCTCATTTTCTCCAGGAATCTATGCCACAGGACAGCGATGCTCCTGCCCCCAGCACTGTGCCACCTTTCCCTGACTCCTGTCCCAGCTTTTGGGTTTTTTTGGTGGTGGATTTTTTTTTTTTGGTGCAGAAGTCTGTGTGCATGGTGAGTAAAGGCATCCTGCTGTCTGAGGGCTAACGGCTTGCTGGAGAGATAATAAAGCAAAGGGGAGTAAATTAAAGTGGCTATAAATAGCACCAGGAGAGGAAAAGGAGATGAAGTCATCTTCCTTCAGCTGAGCTGGTATTCACATCACTTCTTCCCTTGGCCTTCCCCTGCCCGCTCACCCCACTCAGGAAACGCCCCCACCTGCTGAGGGCTCTGTGTGCCCCCCTGGGTCCCCATGGGGGTGGGGAAAATCCCTGAACCCCTGAGCTGAGCTGGGGTGGCTGCCCAGTGCTGGGGGTGTGCTGGAGAGCATGGTGAGGTGGCCTGGATGTGGCTGCCCTGTCCCAGGCTTTGTCCCAGCTTCGATCCATGGCATTGCCCCATTTAAACCAGTGCATGGTCCCATGTAAACCAGTGCCTCCAGCATGACCTCACTGCTGCATCCCATAGCCACTGGGAAGACCTTTCAGGAGCCTTCCCAGATCCATCCCATGCCACAGCCCACCCACAGGTGGCTGCAGAGACCCCCAGGAGCAGTGCCTGCAGGAAGGGATGCCACAAACTTAACAACAGCAAATCTACCCAAGGAAGCCCCTCTAGGAACCAAATCTCATAGTTTACACTTTTATTATTGATGATTTTCACATTCAAGCCTCCACCATCACCCCAGGACACATGGGAGAGGAAGGACCTCAACCCTGCAGGAGCCTCCCCGGGCCTAGCAGCCAGCTTCAGACCTCCCCCAAAACACGACCCTTGCTGCCAAGGTGGCCACTGTCCCTGCAGCCCCTGAATGGCCCCCAAACCCCCCGGCTGCTCACTCGCATGAGGTATATTTACTCCTGAGTCAGAATGAGGTCATGCCACGGTTTCCTCTGTGTCAGCTACCGACTCCTATTCCTGTGCTATGCGCACACACTGCTGTGTTATTGCAGGGTATTTATAGCTATTTTACATGTATAATTATAAAGCCACAACTCCACACACGCACAAAAATAATCACGGTGCCGGGACACGAGGGAGCGGAGCCAGTACGATGGGAGCGGGGCCGGGGCACGAACCCCACCACTAATAATAATTCTTTGCACTTTATATATAGTCCCTTTCATCCACACCTCTCAAAAACGCTTTGCAGGCATTTAATTAAGCTTCCCAACATCCTAATGTGATGACAGCCAAGCAATAATATCCTTGCTTTTAGGTACGAAGAGAGGGGAGGTGGGAGGACTTCTCTGAACTCCTGCAGCGAGGCAGCCTGTGGGGCAGTGAGCCCAGGTGCCCCCTGCCCTGACCCATGCCTGCGGGGTACCCATAGAGGAGGATTTTGACCCAGAGAGGAGATGAGGACCCCAGGATCCTGCCCAACCCCTTTGCTTAGTTTGGGGGCAAGTGGTGACAGCACACGGTCTGGAGACAGCAGCAGAGACTGTTGAGCTGCAGCTGCCCAACATCTGGATCAGCGGGTGGAAGAGACATACGAATCTTGACAAACCCGTGGGCGAGAGCTTGGGGGAGAGCAATAAATAAGATGACAGGTCTGAAAGGGCTGATCTACGAGGAATATTAAGAGTCGTAATACTGCCTGGTCCAGCCACCCCCCTAGGGGAGCAGGGAGATGACAAGGACCCAAATACATCTCAAGGAAACTGAATTCACTGAGGCCAGCGCTACCATGTCTTCAGGCAGTTGGAACTGCCTCAGCAGTTGTGCCTCCCAGCGGTCTGGACAGCTTGGTGTGGGGACACAGACAGATCTTGGTGGCTGCCTGTAGATGGGATCCCACAGGGATGTACCTCTGTGGTGCCCAAGGTCTGCAGTTTGTGCTCCACTGAACATCCTTTCTCTCTCCTACATACATCCCTGCCTGAATGAACTGCTTGCCTCCCATCCTTGGAGTGCTGCAGAGAGCACAAGGGGCATGCGCTTTGGTTTTGGACACAGATGGGACACGAGATGCCACCAAGCAAGAAGGACGTGTCAGAAGGAGGTGGCCAACAGAGGGCTGGGATTTCAACCACCAGAGCAGAAGAACAAGGAGATGCTGGAGGCAAATGCTGGTGTTGCTAATAAAGGGGGCAGAACTGCAGTCCTGGGCAATGGAGGTTGTGTAGGGTCATTAACATCTGCAGAAAAACACACTTCCCCACTTTCCCCCACTCTTCCAACTCCTTTCCCACACACGAAGAGATGGGAGACAAGTGCCCATCCTGGGGATGCACCACAGGGGAAGCGGCGGTGTGTCGATGGATGCAATGCAATTCTGCACACATTAAATGCAAGTCAAAAATCATAAACCTGGATTTCATTCTGTAGCAAGGACCATTCTGTCATTTTATGGTTGTGTTGTTTTTTTTTCCTCCCAGACTGCAGCCAGATCCCTGCTCACCAAAACAAGCTGTACAGCAGTCCCCAACCAAGAGCACCCACCCCAACCGACACCCCAAAATGGGGCAGTGGGGCCCACTTGTATCACACCGGCACCGAAGAGCAGTGACATGAACATGAAGCAAGACAACAACTGCAAACCTTCTGAAGGAACACAAAGAAATACCCCAAAACCAGCCTCTCTAAGGAGAAAAGAGGGACGGAACTGAAAACAGCGTGCCGGGCCAGGGAGCATCACCGCAGGGATGCAGGCACCTTCCTGTCACTGCACCAGCCATCAAAACTGCATTGCAACTCGCTGCTATCACCTCCTGGAATGTCACTCCTGCTGTCCCACCTCTGCCACCAGCTGAGCATCACTTACCAGGGGCTGCTGGTACCTCCACTGCCTCGCCGGCCACGATGAGGGACTCGAGGATCCTTGCACGGAGCTCGGGGCTCGCCTCAGTGCTGCAGGTAGAAGGAAGGGGTGTCCATGAGGGTCTTAGCAGCTCAGCCCCCTGAGAGCTCCATGCCCCTGGGACAGCAGCCAGCCACCCCAGTGGACCTCCTGTGGAATTGGGGCAATGCTGTGTATCCCAGTCCTGCGTGTATCATGCCTGGTCACCATGGGAATGCATGCGATGTCAGAGCATCACAGTTGGAATGGAGGCTCCCAAATCCAGTCTCCCCTTTGGAAAACCCCAGGGTTGAGCTGCCCATGGGCTGTCATCCAGTAAAACCAGCTTGGCTGGGGGCCAGCATGCTCGTGCCTGGCTGCGGGCACCCTTCTCTCACTCACTCCACCCTGAGGCAGGGGCACCTTACCTGGCTGTCACAGGGCGGAGAAGCAGCTCCCCAAAGAGCTCCCCGAGGAGTCGGGGCGAGAGGCGGCTCCTGCGGGTGCCCTGGCAGAGGTGGCAGAAGTGGTGGGTGAGCTGACGGAGGAGCAGTGCCTGGGGCTGTGGCAGGGCCGGGGGAGCCAGCAGGGATCTGGCTCGCTGGCCACACTCCTCCAGGCCTGGGGTCTCTGCAGCAGAGGGGAAACAGGAGAAGAAAGGTCAGTTCAGGAGGTCAAGGCATCCCCTTGCCACTCATGGGAGCCCAGCACCTGCCAGCACACATGGCATGAGCCGTGGCAGTTCTCTACTCCCCACAGAGCCCCAGAAAACCTGACCTCAACCTCTCCTCCCAAACCCACAACTGTTTCTTTGCAGTCCATCTCTTCCTGCAGACAGACCGTGAGACATGTGGGTACCTCAAGGAGAGCAGGGCATGCAGAGGTGATGTCCTGGGGATCTCATCCACCTCTTACAAGACATTGCCAGCCCCATTTATCCACTCACACCACCCCAGATCAGGCCGTAGGCTGACTTTAGCACATTCCAGCTCTCAGCACCATCAGAGAGGGAGCATGCAGGGGCTGCACCTAAACACCCCTCACTGATGCTCCAGTGGGAGAGAGCAGCAAGAGCCCTGCACTGCAAAGCCGTGGAAAAGGTAGAACAAAGCAGAGAAGGGAAACAAGCACCAGCTGGAAGATCCGCCAGATTTAAAGGCTCAGCTCTCCCCTGCAGAAGGAGCAAGCCAGGAGGGAAAAGGTTTTTTAGGAGAAAAAAAAAATCTGGGCTGAGATGTGAGGTCCCTGCAAGTCATCCAGCACAGTCTCTCTTGCCCCCTGAAATGCAACAGCAGGGAGGGCTGACTTGGGGGGCAACTATTTCCAGCAAAGCTTGCATCACCCATGTGAACACAAGCAGGCACCTAACAGTGTTGCACATCACAGAGATGTTGCTGGGACCTCCCCATCTTGGGCACTCCAAGCAGCCCCACAGCCTTGTAGTGTTCCCACTAGCATGCCCCCATATCCCCAGTGCTCTCTGGCAGCCTTGGCCAGGGCTCCCTGGTCTTGTGAGCTGTGAGCTCAGCAGCCTGGGACTGTGGTCCTGCCCTGGACATGGGAAACAGCTGCTCTCCAGCCACCCTCCATCCTCGCCTTGGCCCAGCCCTTTCATCTGTGGGGGACAGGGAGGTCCCCAGGGCTGTGTTGCTCTCAGTCAGCCTCAAAGCCTGGCTGGGCTGGGGGCTGACTCAGCTCCACACGGCTCTTTGCACCAGGGCTGAGGCTTGGCCAATGCCCAGCAAGATCCCGGCATCCATCCTCAGGGCTGGGGTGCATCCGAGCCAGAGGGGTAGAGTGTCTGGGGTCCCTTCTCGAGTGGGTCTGCAGCTCAGCTGGGATGGCAATGTGGTGATTGTGTGTTCACATATCCAACAAGCTGCTCCCGTGGGAAGCTTGGCTTTGCTCCAGGCCTCACCTACCCCAATCATCTGCTTTTTGGACCTTTTTGCACCCAGAGCATGCCACAGATGCCACAGTCCACAGCCAAAGGCAGAACCTGGGGATGTTTTCCACCTTCTTGTGCAGGTTGTCAGCTTGAGGCCTTTCCAGCCTGCAGCCTTGAGCAGGGCAAAAAGAGCTTGCTTGCTGGGCAGGCTACCAAAAAGCAGTGCTGTCTCCTGAAAGACCTGTACTTTTATTTTTGTTTTAAAGCCCCAGAGAAATCCTCATTGGTTTCGCCTTCGTTCCTGCCCCCTCCTCCTCCTGCACCCGTTGTGCCAGGAGCAGAGCCTGCTCCAGCGCAGGCTGCAGGGAAAGGCACTTCCCTTTGAAGTCGCTTAACGAGGCAACCCAGCTAATTGCTTCCTAATTGCGTTTTTATCCTTGGAAGGAAGGCAGCCTTTGATTTCTCCTCTCTCCAATGGGTGAGGGGAAGGCAGAATCTCAGTGCAACAGGCCCCAGGGGTATTTCTTCTGGCTCTGTGTCTCTGTGCAGGACAGGGAGGACAGGGTGTGAGTTATCCCTCATCTGCTCCATGCATCCCTCCTGCCTTGCCAGAGGCCATGAAAAGCCTGTGGCCATTTCCCACTAGAATATAGTAGGAATAGGTCACGCTGGTCTGAGCATGGATGATCTTTTGGTGCCTCTTAAGGCAGCCAAGAGCATGATCTGCCCAAGTGCTAATCTGGCTTAGGATGCGAAGGTGATGCACGGAGATACTGCAGCAACAGGCAGTGAGATGAGAGCTGAGCTGGTGCAAAAGGGGTAGTCCTGGTTTCAAAGGTGGCAAGGGATTCAGGTCCTATCTAAGATGGTGGGCAAGGGATTGGCGTGTGCCTGGTGGTGCCTGTGGGGCCTCCGGCTTGGAGGGGTTGAGTGCGTCTGTGAGGACTCCTTTGAAATGGATTTTGGTCCAGGCTGCACACTGGGATGGACCGGAGACTCTGCTGACCTGGGTATGAGGCCTGTCCTGTTTATTAAAAGAAAATTTAAATAAAACCAAAACCTCGATGGTTTTGTACGTTTGCGCAGACGCTAGAAAGCTTGCAGGGACCTAAAGGCACTTCCTAACAGCGCTAAGCTGTAAAAGCAGAGAATTTTCTATGCCCATATAAAGCCAAGAGTTAACGAGATTACAGTAAAAAATTCCCAGACAGCACAGCCAAAATATTATAATAACGCTTTCTTCTGGGGCAGCATCACCCAGCCTTGGCAGCTGCTCATCCCAGCAGGCAGCACCTCCTCCTCTGGGCACTGCAGTGGGAAAGGTCCATGCTGCAGCCAGGGCAAAGCTGCTGCTTTCCCGGACATCTCCCCAAAGTTGTCATGCTGCTCCAGTGCAGGGGGATGCTCCCAGGGGTCCTTATCAGGATCTGCCCTTAGTGCAGCACTGGGTGGGGAATGTGGTCAGGATCCCCCCCAGAGATGCTGGAGAGCCTTTCTAGGAGCTTCCTAAAGCCCCAGAAAGGTCCCAGGCATGGGGGGGAGCCCAATCATGCTTACCTTGAGCCATGTGGACCAAGTCACTGTAGAGAGCTGGGGGGATCAGGGGTGATGGAAGCTCCTGGAGGTACCACTTCAGAGCCTCTCCCAGCGTCTGAGCATCGTACAGGTCCATGTCCACAGCCGAGGAGTCTGCAGGGAGAGACCCAGCAGGAGCCCTTAGCCCACAGCACTGCCCCTCCAGCTCAGAGCATGGAGCTCTTCCATCCTTGTGGGCCTTCCCATGAATATGGGTGCCATGCACCCATTCCCTAGGTGTGTGTGGCAGCCCACGATTTCACTGCCAAGCCCCAGAGCAAATATTTCTGTCCCAGTTTCCACTGACCCTGAGTTCCATGTGCCCATGGAGAGCATGAAGCAGCATCTCCACTTTGTATGCACTATACACCCACTGTGTGGGAAAGGGGCTCTCACCATCCCACCGGGGTCCCACTGCAGGGTAGCACCCATGGGATGGGCAGAGTGGCTACCCCAGGCACCCTCCAGCCATCAGGACCAGGCCCCATATGCCATCCCCAGCCTTGGAGGAACTGCTTGGAAAAATGCATCCATGGAACAGGGTTATAGTCCCCTGGCAACGTATATTGCTAAAGGCCTGTGTCACCTGCAGCGAGCCCAGAATGCTGTGAATGTGCCCCAACCGGCATCACTTCTCCCAGCCCTGAAAGGTATCTGCCCCAGAGAAGGTGGTGAAGGATGCTCCAGGGACCAGGGCAAAGTACTGGGGGAGGCTGAGCCCATCCAGCCTGGGCTCAAGACAGGGTTAGCGCTCCAAGCAGAAATGTCCTATGGTCCAGCAGCAACCAAGGGGTAGGATGCATCCTTCTGAGCCCCATGGCCAGGCTGGCATGAGGACATTGCTTCACCAGGGTCCAGGGGGAAGAGCCCTTTCAGCATCCTCCGGTATTGCCTCATGAGTTTGTCTTGGAGGTCTTTCAGCCTGGCCAGGCTGGGAGGTGGCTGCCCAGAGAGTGATGGTCCCTTTTGCAAAGATCTGGAGGTTTCAAAATCTAGCTTTGATTCAAACTGGAGCCAAATGTAATGTTTTGAAATTCTCCTCATAGAAGAAATATAGGCAGTGGAGGGGAGTGGGAGTAATAAAAAAGCCCAAGATATTTGGGATTGTTTGAAATTCTTCGTTTATAGGAACTGGATTTCTCATTTCTTCTAAATGAGAATACTGAAAAAAGAGCACATTTTGCACTTTCTTAAAGATGACATGCTGGGCTCCAAATGGCCCCGTGTGTTGTGATTGAGAAGAAGATGGTGGGCTTGCCCTGCTCTGAGCCTTCTTCCCTCCCCTTGGTGGATCTTTATCCCCAAAAGCAGCTTTACAGAAATCGGTGCCGTTTTGGGATATGCTTCATCTCCTAGCCCAGAATTTTCATTCTGAGTCTCCAACCATTTCAGCTGACCACCTGTGGTCACACTCCCTTCTGGAGCCATAAACACAAAAGAGCAGAAAAAAGCTATTTCCTAGGGCAAAGCTTTGGAGGTGGCCAGCCAGAGGGGCTGGGATGGGGAGCAGCTCTCCAACTCCTGGCAAAGGCTGTTTTGGGGCACCTTGACATCCTCTCCTTGGGTTGTCCTCACTGTGGGCCAGGCTGGGAGCCTGCCCACCTCCTCTTCTGCCTGCCTGGGGACAAGAAGCCATGGTGGGTCCCTTTGGCCAATGCCTGCCATTTGGCTTGGAGAGAAAATGATTGACCAATGCCTGAAGCGAAGCCTTTAACCCAGCCGTTAGAGACGCTACCTCATCTTCAGGAGCAAGCATCCAGCTGGCTGGGAACCATGCCCTGAGGCAGTGTGGGGACAGCCAAGAGAGATGCCACCTCGAAGGGGCAGGCAGTCATCCAGTGTGGCCAAACATGACCCGGGACAAAGGTAGGCGCTGCCTTTCTGGCACCCCCAGATGTCACAGCATCACCCCATGAACCACTCTGCCTTCGGCATCCTTCCCTGCTGCACCCTGACCCTACTCTGGTCCATGCTGATGCTTCCATCTCCCAGCCACACTTCTGGACCCTCTCAGCTGGCCGAAAGGGTTATTGCTACTGGGGTTTGGGAGCGATGACAGCCATTTCCTCATTTTTGCTAGCAATTGCCCTGGAGAAGTGAGCTGGCAGGTTGGCTCCATTTGGGCAGGGGGAGGGGAGCAGGGTCAGGGATCCCATAAGATGCTCCAAACCCCATTTTGGGCTGAAACCCTGCAGCACATGGCTAAAACCCAAGCATGCTGCTGGGGGATCTCAGTCTTGTTGCCTGGTCAAGTGGCTGCAAAGCAGAGAGCTGCTCCCATCAGCAGGATGCACCAGGCAAACCTCAAACCCCTTCGCACCCTGGCTGCTCTCCCCTGCCCACCACAGAGGTTTCTGCAGGGACCTGTCACTTGCCTCAAGGATGCTGGCTCGAATTGGGGAGAGCAGCCCCCAGCTGTTTCTGTGCAGGAAGGGGCTGCTGCTGGGCGCTGGCCCCAGGCAATCAGCCCTGGGCTCCACGGTGGCCTAATTAGCTCATCTGCATCATTAGGCAAGGGCTTGGGGGGCTGTTCAAAGGGAAGGCTCAGCTGGTTTCAAAGCAAAACTCAAAAACATCTTTACACCCAGAGAGAGGCGTGATGGGGAGACCATGGGGATTCACCCCCTGCGAACAGGGACTGATTGCTGATGGCACCATTTTCCTTGGCACATTGGTTAGAAATAGCCATGAGCGTGTTGCCCCATCCCCCTGGAGTGTCAGTGTCATCTTCCTGCACCTCTCCTGTTCCTAGAGCTGCCATGGGGAGCTGGGGTCCCCATTAGGCTGAGAGAACAGCCAAGGGGTGCTCTGGGCTTCTCCCTGGCATGGGCTCTGTCCCAGCAGCTCTGGGAGGCTCGGTGGGCAGCTGGGAAAGGGTTAACCCTGAAGCCTTCCTAGGCAATTACTGCTGGCCTGAGCCCACGGATGCTGCTCTCTCCTTATCAGAGAGAGATGATAACCAGCTATAAGAAGTTAATGATGCTGCAGGATGAGTCAATGCTCTCCTGCTGCTCTCCAGATGTTCCCATCCCTTCCCTGGGGAAGTGGTGGAGGGATTCCATCCATCTGCTGCCAACAGAAGGAAAATACCCCAAAACCCCAACCTCAACCCCATACCAGCTCCCTCTAGCACACAATCTGCTTGCTGGCAGAGCGAGCAAGCAGACAGGGACCACAGGAGAGTATTCCTTGCCCATGGTGGATGAAAAGCAGGAATAAATTTTGGGCTGGAGAAAGGGGTGTACAGGATGACCACCAGCCCAGAGGGAAAAGCAATGGGTGCTCCCAGCCTCCTCCCACCAAGATGCTAGACCCTGCATCCCACTAGAGGCAGAGGGTTGCCGGGACTGTGGGCTGAGTCAGGCTGGGCAGGAAACACCAGGACCTCTCCTGGCAGCTGCAGCCAGCCAGGAGCGTATGAGTAAGCCTGGAGTTTCGGTAAATTCGAAGGATGTTTCGCCAAGAGGTGGTATGAAGGAGGTGGAGGGGGTTGTTCTGAAGGAGAGGCTTGAGTGGGTCCTGGTAACCAGCTGTTACCCGGCTGTGGCCACATGCAGGGGACAGCTGGTTACCAGGACCCACTCAAGCCTCTCCTTCAGAACAACTGGCCAGTGGGTGCGAGATAGGGTGCAGACCCTGCCCAGCACCCATGGTCCCTCTCACAGCAGGTGCAGGCCCTGCCCAGCACCCATGGTCCCTCTTGCAGCAGGGTGCAGGCTGGGTCCTACAAGCTAAGCTGGACCTTGGCTGCCAAGGGCTGCAGCAGGGTGATGCTCCTGGGTAAATGGTCCCTGTGCTAGAGGGGCACGCAAACCACCGGTGTCTGGTGCTGACTTAAATAGTGACTTGAGACTTTCCCTACCCATTCTGGACCTTTTAGGTTAACACATCAGCTAGTGCTGCAGGGATGTCCTTATCACCCAGTCCTGGGGGCTATACCTTCCCAATTGCATGGATATTGCCTGCGCAAGGACCTGTATGTCCCCTAGACCCGACCAGGTGTTTGAGGCTCCTGGGCATCCCACAGTGGGGGTTTACTGGGGAGCTGTGCACCAGGTATGGGAATATTTCCCCAGCTTTGATTCAGCATCATTGTAACATCTCTCAGCCAGGTATCTTGTGCTGAGGACTTGGCAACTGCCAGGACAGCCCCCATCCATGCATGGGAGCTCCTGGCAGCCCCAAACACCATCCCAACTGGGTTTCACCTCAGCATACCCCCTGGCTTGCACTCAGCGAGGGCAGGGGTGCTGGGACCTCTTTCAAGGGTGCCCAGTGAGGCTGCCTTCCCCTGCCTTGCCTTCTCCTGGGCAGTTCCCTTCCTCAGTTTCCCCAGCAGCTATAGGAAGGGATGGCAAAAGCTCACCCTCAATTCACCCGGATGGGTCTGGCAAGGATGTCTGTGCCGCTGCCATTTATTTACCCTTCTTTCGTCACCACCAAATATAAGAGATGAGCTCATGCCTCTTGCTGATGCAGGGTTTATTTCCACTGCAGGTATAAATAAAAAGCAGCATGTCAGGCACCGGGGCGCCAGTGTAAAGTCATTGTGGTGGAGTTACCAGCTTGGCCAGGGGAAACCAGAGACCTCCAGGGCCTCCTACTCCCTCTGGCATCCCAGGGATGAGGATGAGGGTGTGCTCCCTCCCTAGGTGTCCATACTGTGATGATGGGGGGAGCGGTGTGAGGTCCCCCAGACTGCTCTTCAGCACAGCCCTTTCTGCCCAGCAGCAGCTCCTGGCAGCCCTGCTGAAGCCCCGGAGCCCACCACTGCTCACTAATCCCCACCGAGGCCTGACCTAATTCCCGGGCACGTGAACGTGTCTCCAGGCAGACTGCTCTGCGCTGAGGCCAAGATCAAAGCGTGCAGGATGGCAGCGCAGACATGGCACGCCTGGAGACACCGGCTCCAATCCGCCTCGCGCTGCTGCCGGATTCGCCCCGGCACCCCGGGGTGCAGGCAGCTTCTGCCTGGCCCTGCCAGCAACAGAGGCTTTTCCCAGTGCTCCTCATGTATCTGGGCAAGAGTCTCAGTATTAGCACCTGCAGCTAGACCACAGAGCCCAGATCAGGGCACAGGTTATCCAAAGTGTAGGAGGTTTCAATGCTGGATGGGTTCAGCCCCATCAGAGCCATACGGGACACCCAGAGAGCCGTGGGGTGGGGAGGCCCTGCAGGGTCTCTGTGCCCTGTGCCCCAGTAGAAAGGAGGGATGAGGATGCAGACCATCCCTACTCAGTGGTGGCAAAGTGCTGCCCAGCGACTGTATGCAGGACTTTGCAGCCATCCCCATGCCAAGCCTGCCCCAGCTCAGGTCCCTCAGCTCTGCAGGACTCCAGCACCCACCAGTCCACCCACAGCTTTACTGCTGCTGGCCAGAGAGGTTCCCAACTTTCCAGTTTTAGCAGCACAGTGAGAAGACTGCCTGGTGCATCTCAGGGGTAGAGTGGGTGTGGGCAGGGCTCTGAGCAAGCATGGAGTGAGAAGACATCACCCCTGGGCACCAGAGGGGCTCATACACCTAGTGTCAAGAGGCACCGGGGACTTTGCAAGTGATTTGCCCCATCCCCTATGCTCAAAACAGCCCCTGAGCCACACACAGGGGACTGCAGGAGTGCTGGGGACTGGAAATGCTCAGGGTCAGCCTGTGGTCCCTGGCACGACGAGCACAGAGATGCCCCCAGAACATGAAGCAGCCCCACTGCCAGGCACTGCAGGGAGCACCAGGGGCTGCAAGGGCGAGTGCTGCACCCTGCTGCTGCCATTTAAAGCTCTACTTTTTTCTCTTTCTGCCCATAAGTCTTTCCCTGCAGCTGCAGCAGGGCTCCTGGCTGGTTGATCGCCTGCAACCCTTTGGTGAGTCCCCCCAGTCCCCCGTGGGGCTGTGGCTTTTCACTAAGTCTCTTTTTGGTACCGCCACGTGTCTCCAACTCCCGTGTTCAGGGATGTCACATGGCCCTGCTTGCCTCTCGGGGCATAAGGGTCTGAATTGAGCACTGAGTGTCCTAAACCAATTAATTCTCCTCTGGAGCCAGCATAAGCTGGCTGCAAGCTCAACCACATTTCAGTCCGTGCTTCACCCACCGGCTGCCCCTCAAGCCAGGTCCCCCCACTGGTAGGGCTCCAAAAGGGTAAGGGACAGGATTTGATCAGCATAACTCAAATGGGCACCTGCGCTGCCTGGCCCCAGGGACACAATGCCCGCAGACTCCCCAGGACAGCCAGGACTGCTCTGTCCTGTATGGCTCCTTGTCCCTGGAGAAACCTCCTTCTCCTCCCCACTGAAAGTCCAGGTGCTCTTCAGTGTAAAAAACACCATTTTCGCTGTCACATTAAGATTCGGGGGTTAGAAAACTTACACTCAAACTTTTCCAGCCCCTACTTCTTTTTCCTTGCACTCTCTAGCAGTTTTCCTGCCACTGCTGCCAAACACCAGCATGATTTGGGTATTCGCTGAGAAGCTGAAACCCCCGGTGGGAACCCAGTTTTCCCCCAGGCTGAGACAGGGTTTGGTTCCAGCCACAGCTCCAATTTCTCCCCATTTCCCAAGATGGAGCTTGACTTTTGCAGGCACGCTGTTAGCAGAGATGGGGTGATGGAGGGAGAGAAGCGCGGGAGGAAGAGAAATGTAACCGTCACCTCTGCCCGCTTGCACATGGGGCATTCAAATTCCCATTTTATGGCAGGGATATTTCACCCTACCAAATGCAGTGAAAGGGCATGTATGGGGGCTGAAGTATAGATGCTCCTCAGCCCAGTTTGGGCTCTAGCAGGGCCCTGTGGTAGCACTGCTGGGTCTCTAGCCCACAGAGGGCTGTGCGGGGAGCAGGCTGCCAAGCCTGGCCTCTGCCAGGATGCTTGGTCCTGGAAGGACCGTGATCCCCATTGTGTTTGCAGAGCATCCATCTGGCAGGGCTGAGCATCAGCCCTTCCAGCTGAGAGCTAGCAAATGCGTGACATAACCTACCCCATCTAGCCAGTGCAGAGGAGCTCCGTTTTTGCCGAGCTCAGTGTTGCTGAGCAAACGGGGCAGTCCCCTGAGTCGTCAAATGAAAGAGCTTATTTAGATTCTAGAGGAGATGGGGGGCTTAGGAGCATTAAGTCACCCAGGGCTGTTGGGGATTTTTCAGGGCTTTGAAATCGTTTGAAAACCACAACGGCATTTCCCTGCGGGTGCTGGGTCCTGCAGTGGGAGATGAAAATCTGGATGGACCCAGCAGCTGCTCAGAGCTCCAGCCCAGGCTCTGGCAAAGCCAGTGGGGTTTGCCCTTGGGCTGGAGCAGTCTCTGGAGGCCGGGCAGGATTTGGGAGGTGACCACTGCGGTGCTGCCGGGGAGCCCTGTGCCTGCTGAGGATGCTGCACCGGCTGCACGGGGAGGCCAGAGGACCCGTAACTCCTGCGTGCTCTGAAAGCAAAGCATCCTTCTCATGCTGTTGTTGCTGCCCCTGCCCAGCCTGGGCATCAGTGCCCGGGGCAGCGAGGGCCGTGGGGACTGATCTCTGGATGCCTTCACCTTCTCTGGAGATCACCCGGGAAATCTGGGCCAGGGGACAAGGCCGTGTGAAAGGGCATCCCGCTGCTCCTTGTCCTCCCCAGGGGCTTCTGCAGGGGGGGAGGGCGGGTGGTGGGGTGCGCCGTGCCCCCCATCACCGCCGGAGGAGCAGAGCCCTCCTCGGGCAGCGGGGACGGTGCAGCCCGTATCCCTCCAGCATCTGCTCTCCCGCATCCCTCCCTCCCTCCCTC